>JAGDQP010018463.1:23645-36501 GCA_022664845.1 Lepisma saccharinum | reverse complement strand
GATCTTAATTGCAAGATGTGCAACTATGTTTTGTTGTCAGAAAGAAATTAAGCCTTCAAACGTAGTATTTTTAATGTAATGCAATGTGTAGTGTTACATGATGATTTCGAATGTGCACGGTTCACTGAAATGCAATGCAAGTATTTAAGTAGCACATCGTTGTATATCTTGTTTAATCAGCAATGTGAAAAACTTTAACTTAGAAGGTCTGTAACTTACTGTTAGTTATTATTTACCTACACAATTTGTTACCATATTCGTATGTTTTGTCCGTGTGAATCACGTCATGAATACAGTGGTTAATAATATAAAGAAATTAAGCTTACAAACGCAACATTTTTAATGTACATGTTTCATTATTTGCAAAACAACACATTAAACATTCATCATATACAAATAGTACCATATTTTGATTCCGCGATGTAACTGAAAACATTATCCAGGTTCCAGTTTGAAGGTTTTGGTCAAATTCAACATTAACATTGATTTTCTTTTACATTTAAAATACTGTTTTCCTCCCGTATTTCATTAACTGAATAATTTAGTTGAAGTTAATAAATCCTTTATAGGGGAGGGTGGGCCAGAATGAGACACGGGCCACTGAAAACGAACATACTGACTTGAGAAATACACTAAATATTTTACCATTTATTCCTGCTCAGCCTAACTTACTACGTAGTGATCCAGCTGTGTCAACATTTAGTGTTCCGTCTATGTCCACATCTAGTGCTCCGTCTATGTCTACATCTTGTGCTCTCTCAACCTCTACATCTAGTGCTCCTTCTACTTCCACATCTAGTACTCCGTTTCCTTCCACAACTAGTGCTCCGTTTACCAAGCAGTCTGGTCAAACCCCCAAAGTGATTTGGAAGAAGTCAAACATGCCATTTCAACCAGGAGTACATTTCAACAGGTAGAAATTTTGACTCCTTCAATACTGGAACTCGATACACCGTACCAATTCTTCCTACACTTTTTCCCTCACAAACTATTTCAAACAATATGTGAAGAAACTATCAGATACAGTGTACAAATGGATCCTGCTAAACCAACTGACGTTTCGATAGATGAGATAAAAAAGTATGTAGGTATTTGTGTCTTTGCGGCCCTTGCTCATGTTCCTAATACGAGGAATTATTGGGAATGGTCTTATCCAGAAAACGATGTATGTTAATACGTTTGAGAAAATCAGGAAATACCTACATTTCAATGATAACAACAAAAAAGTTCCATACCAGCAAGTTGGAGACAAGCTTCATAAAGTTAGACCAGTCTATGACGAACTCAGAAAAAATTTAAAGTCAGCGCCCCTTGAAGAATGTTTGTGCATAGATGAACAAATATGTCCTTCAAAACAGCGTCATTTTGTGAAGCAGTACATACCAATGAAGTCTCACAAGTGGGGTTACAAGTTTTTTTTGTGTTAGGTGGAGTGTCAGGTTATGCATATCACTTCGAACTATTTTCCGGGAGTGACCCTGGTGTCGAACAAGATGAACCTGATTTAGGAGCGACTGGTAATATAGTGGTGAGGTTGACACAATGCGTACTGAACAACTGTAATCACAAGCTCTATTTTGGTAATTACTATACTTCGCTTCCACTAGTAACGCATTTATCAGAGCGTGGGATTCAAGTAGTAGGAACCGTGAGACGTAACCGAATTCCTAATTGTAAATTTCCAACCGAAAAGGACTGGCAAAAGGAACCCAGAGGATCAACTCTTGAGTACGTAACAAAGGGTTCCGATGTCTATGTATCCACAGTCATGTGGAAGGATAACAAATGCGTTGTGTTGATATCAACATTCGCTGGGGAGCTTCCACATCATTCTGTGCAACGATACAATAGGAAACAAAAGGCGCATGTTACTATCGACTGCCCACAAGTTGTAATTCAGTATAATAAACATATGGGTGGAGTAGATCTCATGGACAGTCTGATGGAACTATATCGTATCCTTCTAAGGTCCAGAAAATGGTATATCAAGATCTTCTATCATCTGCTTGACATGACTGGTTAAAGCATGGCTCCTTTACAGGCGAGTTCAGCAAGCCAAAGGTGCTTGTGATAAGGATATCATGAAACTGGCTGCTTTTTGGATATATGTTGCGGAATGCCTTTGCAGAAGTCGGGAAGTGAAAGGCAGCAAACATGGGCGACCAAGCAGTGAAACTGAACCACAGCTGCAAAGAAAAGCGAAGAAAGGAAGACCATGAACGGTAGGCCACCTACAAACGTTCGGATGGACGGGATTGGACACTGGCAACTCTGGGGAGAAAGAAGACAACGATGCAGGCTACCCACTTGCTCAAAACTAACGTACGTTTTCTGTTAGAAATGTCTCGTTTTCTTGTGCTTCAACGCAAAGCAAAACTGCAAGGTGAAACAAATTCCCAGAAGACTGTGCAAACGGCGTTAAGAGACCTAAGGAATTCTAGGAATAGCAACAGACGTTCATCTTCCAGGCTTGTACGCCTAGAACTGAGTATAGATTATATAAAGAAGTGAGAAACATATAAAAATATATTAGAGGCTATATTGAGGTTTATGAACTGCTAATGAATAATGTATCATAAGTGATACAAAATATTTTTGTAGTATTTTAGCGCGAAAAAATTACTTCAGGTCATTTTTCTATTCGGATATTAATTAAAAGTGTCTATCATATACCTGTATTTTATTTTATTTAAATACAAAAAATCATGCATTGTACGGTTAAGTATATCTTCAAGGTGCTTTTTAACAAATGCGAGTAAATTAAGAATATACAGGCAAGGTAATGGAAGTATATTGAATCTTTGAAAGATAGGTTTACAGTGTTCTTTTGGCTTAGCATGTGCCATAATTCTAATAACCTGCTTTTGTTATTTTAAAAATATTTTGAATTTTGTATGCATTACCCCAAAATATAATCCCGTACGCTAGATGTGACTGAAATAAGCTAATAAATAAATAGTTTGCAAGGTTGACTCATATAGTACATTCCTAAGTACCTTGATTGCACACACTGAATTATACTCGTACTATTGTTAGTATTTATAACAGAAAGATTCCGGCCTGAGCCATAGTTGCCTAAAGGAATTAAAATAAATTTAAAAGACAAAGATTCAGATGTCTTTTTCTTTTGATGTATTTAGTAGTTATATCTTATTTGCAGGTACACACACAGAGCCTCTCTTCTCATTATGTCAAAAAGAAGAAAACATGACGATATGGCATCGAGACATTTACGAAGAATTGCAAGCATGGGTTTCCATTTCGAACTGGGGATGTTAAATTTAAGTGATACTAGTAACTTAATTCAAGATCATTGAATCTCGACAGCTTATTGCAAAAACATACATATTTTTAGAAAAACAAATTTGTATCCTGGGGTGTTCCTATGATAAACTTTAATTGCAAAAAATAAACTTACAAAAAACTACTTAAGGCCACATCAACAGACTCCTTTTCATACTTTCTTTTTTTTTTTTTTTTTTTTTTGTGCTTATTACCTTCAACCTCCCGACGAAGTTCAGCGGATTAGATGCAATATTTTGGATGTGTCGTTGATAAGATTTGATTTTTTTTTTGTGCAAGATGCTGAAATGTGATGTGATAAAAAAAAAAATCTTAATTATGTTTGTGATAAATTGATTTTCTGGTGAACATTTTCGGTATGTTATCAATCATAAATTAAGCAACGTAAGTTATAAATTATCTGAATGAAACCGGCGGTACGTCGTTGACTTTGCATCGGCAATGGGTAGGTACGCGTATTCGAACCCCGTGGCCGACTATCCTGACTAAGGTTTTCCTTAGTTTCGACAGACATATGCCGGAATGATATCTTAAATAATACCCTGACCGCTACGTTCCCCATCCCAGCCTGAGCCAAAAGGTCATAAATAAATAAATAAAAGATCAGAGTGAAAGCTAGTTGCATATGTATTACAATGATTGCTTTTGTGGGGCCGCGGTGGCTCAACGTCTTTGGACATCTGATGGCAATATTCTGGCACTGCACAACAAAGAAAAAGTGAAAATTGACAGTACTAACGATATTAACAAATACCGGAAGTGAAATGTAAGCTAAAGTGTTTCCAGTTTCACACAGCTGATAATAAATTAATTGTAAATGAAACTCACTAACTTCACAGAATGACTCTTTGTATAGACTTTACCATTTTGATACAACCTATTATATTACTATATATAAAAGGAAACCAAGAACGAGTATCCAAAATACTGCACCAAGAAGCAGAGAATAAATTAGAAATCAATTCCATAATAGTCAATGCATGGCAGGAGTTATGGGAGGAGACGGAAAAGGGAAGAAGACCTTTTTGGATTCTTTCCAGATATTGAGGAGAGAATGGGCATGGAACTTGAGATCACCGGAGGCCTTATGCATTACTTGACTGGTCACGGCCCCTACCGACAGAAACTACACCAAATGAAAATAGTGTGCCATATATGCGGGGTGGTGGCCACGCCAGAACACATCGTACTAAGATGTATGGAAACAAGAAACATAGTTTGGGAAGAAAGACAGCTCCTGGGGGAGACGCCCGTCACGGAGGTTCTGCGAACACCGGAACTGGTGACGGCCCTCAGGGAGCTGACTCACAAAGTCTCAAACTACTACAAGAGGAAATACCTTAACGGCGTGGACCGCCACGTATGAAAACAACAAGGATAATGCAGATTAAGATATGGGGACGTTGGGTCAATAAAAGGATCGCCGCGTGCGCGCACCCGCGTTGCAGCCGCGTATAAATAGACCACAAAACAATACAGACACGTAATTTAATATATAAGCCAGAAATGAAGTGGTGAAATAGAGAATGAATGTTCCGCTGGAACCCAGTGGGAAAAGTTCGGCGCCTTGAGGCGGAACTCCGTCCCAATAGACGCTAAGTGTGTGTGAGTTAGTGTAAGTGTGGTGGTGGAAGAAATTGGAAGTGTGGTATGAAGAGACGAGTGTATATATTTAGTGGAAAAACGCTAATTTTCTGGAAGCCAGAAATGAAAGCGAAGAAATCGAAAGCTAGCCACGGTGTAAGTGTGAGTGATTGAGTGTGAAGAATTGAAAGTAGAATACAGCGAAATAAGAGGCATAACTAACCGAGCGCAAGAGTGAGACAGGAGGAACTAACATAGTGACGAGGAGGAAGTGGACACCAATCAAAAGGAAAGGAAGGCGACAAAAACTTTGTGGAACACCACCTAATCCACGCGCACCTATCCTTATTCCTTCCTACTCTGTTGCAGGTTAGAAGAAGAGGCCAAAAGAAGAAGAAGCCAACCAAGTTTATGTTTGTCTTGTCTATGTGTTGTCCACGTGTTAGTCAATGTATTGTTCTAATATTTGTAATATATGTTTATGTGTTATATGTTAATAAAGAAAATAATAGGTAGGGACCCTCCCAAGCAAGTAAGTTCTATTAAGGGAACTTAGACCAGGAGAACATTCTGGACGCCTGGTCCAAAGTTCGTCCCGTAACACCTGATGTCTCTGACAGAAGGAACATAGGAGCTTCTTGGAATGCTGGAACTCCGGCAATCCAAGAATCTCTAGGGACACGCCTGCCCCAAGGCGAGAAGAACAAATATGTTCGTGATGCACGCCCTTGGAAGTGCACAGCTCGACTTGTGCAAAGGATGCAAAGAGGGACCCCAAACTAAAAAAAAAAACTATATAACTATTATAATTTTGAAATCTACTCCATTTCAACGTTGGAGATTCTCGTTTTCACATTTCATCTTTTTTATCTTCATCATCTACTTTGGTTATTCTATTGTTTTGCTTCACCATGTTGTGTAGCAATATTTGAGTTCGTATAATACAGACAATGTAAGCATTTGCAAGATTTATTACAGGTTTCTAGTAGTATCCTAGACCTGGCGTAATTACCTGCAAGTGTTGGTAAATACACCACTTTGTCACACGTTTTTACCTTGGGTACAATACAGAAGTGAGTGGCATCATTGCCACATTTTTTCTACACGCGGAAAATTCTACTCTGCAACGCACATGTGTTGTGCTCTGTGTTTCATGAAAATTAAGGCCGTAAAAATTCCAATACCCTTAACCTGGCGTATTTACCTGCACCTACCTTATTACATTTAGAAATCAAAATTAACTTATTATAATCGTGACCCGAAGGCAGGTCACTGACCCTGAGGTCCCTGGTCAAGATGAACTCATGGTGATTTTCCATTGCATTTCATGGGATGATTATATTATGACGTCCTAAGGACAGGACCTACATCTTAACCCTACAATCCACCGTGGGGTCACCGGCGACACCAGTCCACATAAAATGCGTTCTGCGCCTACGCCGTTGTGAGAGTGAAACACGATACTTCGTCTAGCTTCAGTTCAGGGCAAGCTGTTGAAAGTGCATGTTGCACTGTTATGTTAGTGCGGCAATTTCTGTGTATTTTGAGTGCTGGGGTCGTATATGACCCCACGTTGTGAATAACGAAACATATTTTCTTTTGAACAGCTATATTGCAAACTATATTCTAGTGAGCAAATGTCTTTAGAAATGGCGAAATCAAGAATGTATTCGAGTCAGGAAGACATTGCACGGATTTTAGATGAATCAGATGAGAATCATGAAGTTACCATGTTGTGCTTACCGCCCCATTCTACACATGTGTTGCAACCTCTTGACGTTTCATTTTTCAAACCGATAAAACAATATTACAATGAAGTTTGCAGGTTGTTTCTACGAGCGAATCCTGGGAAGACATTGTCGAAGGCACAATTTGGTCATATCTTTAATCAAGCATGGATGAAAGCAGCATCTGCATCTACAGGTATCAGTGGATTTCGGTAAACAGCAATATTTCCTTTTGATCCATCCCAAATTCCAGATCACGCATTCCTACCGTCCTTAATTCATTCATCCAGTGCCAGTATGTGCTCTGAAGAAGAGGAAGATGATCATTCAACTTCAAATTTACATACACAAGATCAGCCACCGTGCAATCGTTTTATCAATTCGCTGACAGTGGAAAGTACTCGGACAGAAGCCACATCCATGCCTCCAGGACGAACGTCAGACACGCTTGTTACTTTCCATGACTTGACACAAACGCCGCAGAAACCATCTGGATCTTCTGCATCGAGAAGACAAAGGAATAGCCGTAAGTATCAGCAGGGCGGAGTAGTTCTAACATATCCTATGTACATCGGTGCACTCAAGACTAAGAAACGCCTTTTTGAACAGAAGACACGTGGTAAGAGAGTTGTTCCTCCTGGAACTAAGAGACCAGCAACAACTCACGGTCACTCCATGTACAAATCATGTTATTGTCCTATTTGCAAAGTTGAATATAATGACGGTCCTGATGGTGGAGATTGGGTGAACCCAATGTAAAACTTGGTATCACGAACTGTGTGTGGTTGGTGGTAATGATCATTTCTTTGTGTGTTCTGATACTGATTAGGATTTTCAGATGTTTAGAATCATTGATCAATAGAGACATCTTTGTCCAATAATATTTTTGTTTTGTTGTAATGTTACTATGTTTCACTTTGCGGTGATTTTCGAGTAATTGACATTGGGTGGTATAAATAAACATTATGGCAGCTGCTCAAATGACTCGGTGGGTGCATTCGAAGGATGTAGCAGTTTATGTTGAGTTGAGATAGCTACGTGCTACCTTAACTCAACATAAACTGCTATGCCTGCTGAATGCGTCCACCGAGTCACTTCAGCAGCTGCTCACTTTTTATTTATACCACCCATTGTCTTGCAGTGTTATTGCCATTTTCTTATATTATTAGCATAAATCTATTACATGTTACTACAGATGCGAACGTACTGTTCACTAAAAGTGTTTTAGATTACATTAAATGGGTAATCCCCAAGTCGGAGTTCCCCAGGTAAATTAGGAAACTTCGACACTTCGTATATCTGTCATCAAACGCAGATTTCATGTACTTATGAATGTTGAATTTCGATGTGTGTGTTATATTACTTTCTTCATTAACCTAACTTCAAAATATATATTTTGAATTTGACATTCGCTGCTTCATTATGGATTTATTTTGTGAAATATCCTTAGCATGTCGGAGTTGCCCCAAACCACCTTATCTGTTGCTGCTTCTGCTCAACTGCCACACTAATAACGAGCATCAAACGTGTAATCCAGAGAGCTCGACACCAAATGCAAGCAGCTCCACCAAATCCTGCCTCAGCTGAATATTTAATTATTCCCCCTGATTACATAACAACTAACAGAGGAGAACGATTTCTGTTATTTGATTCAGGAAATGTACCAGAAAGGATCCTGGTCTTTGCCACTCGAGAAAACTTGGAGTTTATGAGTAGATGTCATCATTGGCATGCGGATGTAACACTTAACACGTGCCCGTCACTGTTTCAACAATTATACACCATACACGGAGTGTATTACAATAATGTAATACCAACTGTATTTGCGTTGCTTCCTAACAAAACAGAACAAACGCACACCAATTTATTTACTGTTTTGAGAAATGAACAACCTACTTTGGCACCAAGATCAATATTAACAGACTTTGAAGTAGCAGCTCAAAATGCATTCACAAATGTTTTTCCACCAGGAGTTCAAAAGCGTGGATGCTTTTTTTTTCTTTTTTTTTTGCCAGTGTATATGGCGTAAGATACAGGAAAATCAAGTGATACTTCAGTTGTACGTGAATGAAGCGGACTTTGCCTTAAACGTCAGACAACTGGCTGCTCTAGCATTTCTTCCCGTAGTTGATGTGGTATCAACTTTTGAGATTTTATTACAATCAAACTTCTATACAGAAAATCAAGTTCTTCTTCAGCCAATCATAGACTACTTCGAAGATACGTTAATAGATCCGCAATTGAATGGAACGCGAAGAAGACCTCTGTTTCCCATTGAATTATGGAACTCTTTCGATGCGGTGAACGATGGGTTGCCCCGAAAAAAACAACGCGATTGAGGGATGGCATCGAGCATTTAGCCAACTAGTTGAAGCTCATCATCCTACGATTTGGAAGTTTCTCAAAGATTTGAAGAGAGAACAATCATTAAATAAGTGAAAATTGAACAGTATATCGCGTGAAATGAACAACATCCAAGCCGATGGGTATACAGAGACAGTGCCAGTAACATAACGCGCACAGTAGAGGACTTTAGGAGGTGACCAATTAACTAGTATCTCCGAGGAATCTCGCACAATTTGAGTTTGCAGGCAACTTAAACTTAAGACATGCAGATAATAGACTATATACAGTGATGCCCAATGTTTCTTATATGTAGAGTAAAGGGGGCGAATCCGGACATTGTAAGGTACTTTATTTGCGGACTTGGAAAGCGAAACATGAACTGCAACACCGACTATGCCACTTTAAGCACCGTACCGTCCTATATAGTGATGGGAAGTGTCGTTCCTTTTGATTCAATTGAGGAGCAGGAATTGAAAAAAGGAACGAATACTTTGAGTACTTTGGGTTTTGAGTCCTCTGGATCGACTTGCTTTCCCTGCTTTGCTCCGTTCACCAATCCAATTCCTCTCTTCGTCGTTTTTCGGCAACAATCGTGTTTCTTCGCTCCTTTCAGAATGAGCGCGGAGATGTGGATGTGTGATGGAAGATGCGACGGAAGCATTGAAAACCAGATACTCAAAACATCCTTCCTCTCAAGTCGTACATATGATACAAACTTTTTGATACTGTACGTACAAATGGGGAATATATCACTATACAACACTATTTTGTTTCCTAAGATACCTTGTAATGAACAAATAGTACATAGCATCATGTTAGAGAAGTCCGCAAGACAGGGAGGGGCTAGAACGCTGCCCAATATAGAAATCTTTCATTTATGTATTTAAATAGGAGGCAAAATAATACATCATGACACGTGATACCTAAACGTTTCGTGGCTTCCCTACGGTTGATGAATACCGACGCATCTGTTATTGGCAAACTGAGAACGGTAATTTTTAATCAAGAATACAGTAAATATAACGTTGCGATTTATGGGAATACTTCCTAATTGCACGTTCATACTTCTATCTTTTATCAGGGCTGGCGTCTCGCACTGAGCAATAGATACACACAACATATGGGAAAGATGAATTTGAATAATAGATACAGTGGTTAAAGCCTAATAATTTTATATTTTATTTAGTCAATGGAATAGTTTGTTCAATACCAAAAGAATGTGCACCATGAAATATATTTTCTACAGATGAACTGAAAGACAAAGACAGAATTTATGTTTCACGTTATTATGCCTTCCACATTCATTGCGCATTTAAATGGGTGTTCTTTGATCAGATACCATTCCGCTATTCATTTCGGAGACCCTTCCATGGATAAACAATACTCCAGTTATTCAATTATCTGTATTAATCAGATTAATTATGTTACAAAATCACTAGTTTCGAAACTGCAAAATTCTGGTAGCATAAGAAACATTTTCTTTAATGAAAAATGTAACATGCGTTTGTTGGCGTAATTAAAGAGACGAAGCGTAGAACCCATAGAATCTCTCTCTCCATCTTCTCGCTGAAAGCATTTGGGGACATAGGGAGGAGCAGTGAGGGGTGAAATTAACTTTAGCTGTCCTGCGTTTTTCCTAATTTCTGAGAAACGTGTTGGTCAGTTTCCATTCCTCCGAGATTGGAGAGGCAAAGGGGAACGAGTGTTGAGTGGTGCTTTGGAAGTGGTGCTCGTGTACTTGAGATAGCTGGATAAGTAACTGTATATTTGCGTGTGTAATTTTGGCACTGTTTATATTAACTCTCATATCCATTCATAACCGACTCATATTATTTTCCTATCTTGCGCGTATACAATCTATTTTTTCCGTATATACAATCTAGTTTTTGTTTTTGTGTCTAGCGTATCTGTGTGTGTGAATTGGTGTGTGTTCGTGTTTCTATGACAAAACTGAGTTTTTTTAAGTGTGGTGAAAAATATTAATTGTATATTTTCAACAACAAACATATTGTAAGTATGGAAAGTGACAAGAGGGACAATAGAAAGCGTAGCCCTATCTAGCATTATTTCACTGAAGCAGCACCAGGCAAGGCAAAATGTGGCTTCTGTTCAAATATAATATCTTTCAATGGGGGGGCAATCACGAACTTGAGGAGGCATATAGAAAGAATCATCCAACTGTAAATGTACAGCGACCATGGAATACTCCTGTTTTAGAAAATCCAGAAGTCCCTTCCACTTCGTATTCAGGGCAACCACCATCTTTGGAAAATACACTTTTGGAAAATTCTCGCCCTTCAACCAATCCCATTTCACAAACAAATCCTATCTCCATTAACAAACATAGTAACAATTCCTATCAAAACCAAATTTCGCATTACATTCAGCGACTACTTGACCTTAACAAATCTAAAAAAAATCGACGAACAACTAGTGAAAATGACTGTGAAAGATTATTACCCCTTCAGTGTTGTAGAAGATCCTGAGTTTCGGAATTTTGTTAAGTTATTGAATCCTGGATACAACCTGCCATCTAGAAAAACTGTTTCTAATTCCCTCGTTCCTCTTCTCTACAATCAAACTGCAGAGGTGGTGAGAAAAGAACTGGAAGATGTTACAGCTGTGTCAGTAACCACTGATTGTTGGACTTCCATCTCCAACCAAAATTATTTGGCACTAACTGTACATTTTATTGATAATGAGAGCAAGTTAAAATCTTACCTACTGGACTGCTTCGATATGAGTGAGAAACATACTGCAAAAAATTTGGCAACAGAAATTAAGCGTTTTCGAAGAATAGGGAATATCAGGTAAAGTGTCCGCAATTGTTAGTGACAATGCTGCCAACATCACGGAAGCAATTCGTATTGGTGATTGGCGCCATATTCCGTGCTTTGCTCACACTTTAAATTTAGTTGTGCAGGCTGGAATAAAGGATATCGACTCAGTACAAACGAAAGCTAAAGCAATTGTAGAATATTTTAAAAGGAGCCCACAAGCCACAGCCAAGCTGAAGTCATTCCAGAAGAATATGTAACACCCAGACTTGAAGCTGAAACAAGATGTCGCCACAAGATGGAATTCAACATATTTTATGTTTGATAGGTTGTTGAAACTCAATGAAGCAGTAGTGTCGACTTTAGCCATTTTAAATTCAGATAAAACATTATTAACCAACGACGAATGGGTTACAATAGAAAAAGCATGCATGATTTTAAAATTATTCAACGAAGTGACCGAGGAAATAAGAAGTAAAAAGGGTGTTACAATAACAAAGTACATATTATTAAGCAGAGCTCTAATGAGTTACGTTTCCAAATTGGAAAAACAAAAAGATATAGCTGAGGGTGTAAAGAAGATGGTAGAAACTCTCTCAAAGGAATTGTCAAAAAGATCTGGAACAACAGAAGAAATGTCGTTATTGGCTGAAGCGACGCTACTGGATCCGCGCTTTAAAAAGCAGGGTTTCAATGACCCTCAAGCATTTAATACCACATATAGGTCAATAAGCAGAAAAGCAAGTGGTATCATAGTTTCTTCCGAGGAACAACAACAGACCAGCTCTGATCTAGCAACAGAAGCCGAGCCTTCAGAGTTGTGGGAAGACTTTGATGACAAAGTTTCATGTCTGGTGCAGCCAAAAAATCAAATTGGTGCAGGAATAATCGGAACAGATAAATATTTGCGGGAAAGTCTGATGAACAGAAAAGATGACCCATTGCAGTGGTGGAAAGAGAGACAATTTTTATATCCACGCCTCTTTCAATTAATGAAAAGAAGATTGTGTGTTATGGCAATATCTGTTCCATGTGAGAGACTTTTCTAAAGGGGAACAAATAATTACAGAAAGAAGAAGTCGATTGGGCTCTAACGAAGTTCGACAAATTCTTTTCCTA
>JAGDQP010018463.1:0-23245 GCA_022664845.1 Lepisma saccharinum | reverse complement strand
AAGGCCTCCCCCTTTTCTTTCCACATATCTCGGTCTGCTGATATCACCATCCATGTAGCTCCTAAAAAACGCTTGATTTCATCTACCCATCTTACATTTGGACGTCGTCTCGGTCGTTTCTTTTCTCTAGGAATCCACTGTAGTACATTTGTCGTCCACCTTTCACCTGTTCGTCTAGCTATGTGACCGGCCCATCTCCACTTCATCTTCTTCGCAGTCTTAATTACATCCGCTACCTTTGTTTGTGCGCGAATCCATTCATTTGTCTTCCTGTTCCTACTGGTTATTCCTAGCATGCACCTCTCCATTGCTCTTTGTGTGACTCTCAATCTTTGAGTCATTTGCGCATTCAATGTCCAAGTTTCGCAGCCGTACTTCATTACAGGTAAGACACATTGATTATAAACTTTACGCTTCAGACACACTGGAAGTTTGCTTTTGAAAATAAAGTGTAGTCTTCCAAAAGACCTCCACGTCATTTTACATCTTCTATTTATTTCATCAGTCAACTTTGCATTCGATGTTTTAAGCTGGCCTAGGTAAACATACTCATCAACTATGCCTATTGTCTCTCCGTTAATCTTCACTTCCTTCTTTGCAGCACGTTGGTTGTACATTACTTTTGTTTTACTCTCTCCAGGACCGCACAAAACAGTTTTGGAGAAATTGAATCTCCTTGCCTTACCGCTTTTCCAACTTTAAATTTTTCACTGTCGTGATGCAGTCTAATGACAGAAGTGGCAGTCGAGTAAATGTTTCGCAGTAACTTGATGTATGCACTTTCGATGCCTTGATGTTCAAGTGATTTAAGTACTGCTGACAAGGAGACCGAATCGAAAGCTTTTTCAAAATCTATGAATCCCAGACATAATGGAAGTTCATATTCATTAGTCCTTTCCATAACTTCATTCAATGTTTGTATGGGGTCCATTGTGCTAAATCCACGACGAAATCCGGCTTGTTCCCTCCCCTGGTTAAAATCTAAGTCTCGTTCAATACGATTCAAAATAATTTTGGTGAACATTTTGTATAGGACTGACAGTAAACTAATTGGTCTGTAGTTTTCGACGCGTTCTTTGTCACCTTTCTTGTACAACAAAATGATAACGGCATTGTTCCAACTTCTGGGTATTTCTCTCTTCCTCCGGCACATCGAGAATAATTTAGCAAGTTCCTCTTTCATTTTTTCACCTCCTCATTTAAACATCTCTGCTGTGAGTCCATCTTCTCCTGGTGATTTTCCGTTCTTCATCCCTCGAAGTACTTTATCCACTTCTTTCATTACGTCTTGGACTTCTACATCATTTTCTTCTAAGTCTGCATTTCCTAGCTCTTCCTCGAAACCATATTTGACATTTCATTGCCTGTGAAAAGAACTTGAAAATGGGTTGACTTGTTTCATTGTGTAAGATCTCGCGCCACCCCGCTCCCTTGACAGCTCCCCACACCCTGCGTGCAAGCACACGGATGGACATCGCAACTTGGGGGGGGGGGCAATCAAGCCATCAGAAACGGAAGGGGCGCGGAGTCAGGGGGACGAGAAGTGGATTGAAACTAAAGCAAGGAAGGTGTAGTATTAACCCTTAAACGCCGAAGGACGCAACTATCTCGTCAAGGTTTTAAACCTTAACAGCTCAGCCCTTTATTAAGTTAGGAAGATACTTTTGGTATCAATGTGTTCCTGAAGGATGAAGCTTGCCGCCGATATGCATTTTATGTATGAAGGGGGGTACCACGGCGGAAAGGGGGTAGGGTAAAGTTCGTTTTTTGTTTTGCATCAGGTTTTTGGGGGGAGGCACATACCAGTCATAAAAATTGGTATGTGAAACAATGAAGTAGTCCACTACACGCTAATACCCTGCAAAAGTACTTGTTGCTTATATGGGGGGGGGAGTAGGGCAGGGGCAAAGTTGGACATTTTTTTTAGTCTCAGTTTTTTGGACGTAAATTACATTTATTTTCTGGACGGTTCCATATAAGACAAGATTCCTTTTCACTGAATTGGTCTAGAAGCATAATTCTTGTTGCTGTATGTTCTACGGACAATAATGAAAAAACGGTGTGCATATAACGTGGTGGTGGTGGGGGGAGTCAAATTCAATGAATTGTTCTTCTACGCATAATGTTTACTCATTCGTCACACCCCTTATACACCAATGGCATGTTTATGCATTGCACTTTGTCTTCTGATTTTTGCATTGCACTTTGTCTTCTGATTTATATGTATTTAATCCTTATACAATGAAATAGTTCTTTAACGTCTGATTGGGTGTTAATTTCTTTTCAGATGGTTAGGCAGTATGTAAGGGAACGCCAGAAATCGTGGACAGAAGATAACCTTCACAATACAGTGGCTGCAGCGAGGGGAGGTATGTCAACCCGTGAAGCAAATGAAAGTTTTGACGCTCCCAAATCAACTTTGTGTGATTACCTTAAAAAAATATAAAAAAAAACGATGTTCCAATTAGAAAGGCCGCTGGGCAAAGTGTGCTTAGTCCTGCTGTTGAATATGTGCTTAGAGAGAGAATATCCGTGATACAAAAAGATAGGATTTGGCCTCACGCGCCGCGACGTTCAGAAATTGGTCTTTGATTTTGTTTCTGAACAAAATATTCCGCATCCTTTTAACAAAAATAAAGGATTAGCCGGGTCTGCATGGTTTTCATATTTTTTTTGAAAAGGCAAACGTTCTCTCTCCGAAAACCTTTGGGATTATCTACTGCTAGGGCTCAAGGGTTTAATAAAGGAACTGTGACAAGTTTCTATGACTTGTTGTGACAAGCTTTCACTGAAACTTCGTTATGGGATCATTCTTAGAGAATTTACAACGTCGATGAATCGGGCTTGCAGATCACAAATAGACCGACGAAAGTGTTGGTAAAAACTGGGGAAAAGTCTGTTGCCCAACTGACACATGGCGAAAGGGGAGAAACAGATACAGTGATGGCTTGTTGCAGTGCTGCCGGGTCCTTTGTGCCACCAACAGTCATATTTAAAGGACAGAGGAAGAAACCTGAGTTAGAGTCGAATATGCCAAATGGTTTGCAGGTTTTGATGAGTGCAAATGGATGGGTTAACCGTAACGAAAAGCTTTTTACCTTGGTTAGACCATTTTTCCCAAAGTGTCCCAACTAAACAGGAATTGACTGTCCTCTTGCTTTTGGACGGTCACGCTGCCCACAAATCCCTGCAGGTTTGCGAATTTTACGACAGGCACAATATCTATGCAATAGCATTGCCTCCCCACACCACCCACAGGCTTCAACCTCTAGATAGGGTCTTCTTCAAAGCACTCAAGGCGGAATACGATAAAGAAACAAACAAATGGGTGAATGCACATCCAGCATTCCCCCTCCCTAAGCTAGTTTTCACACAACTTTTCGGTCGAACATGGTTAAGAGCTACTACTGCTGGAGCTGCTGTGAATGGCTTCGCAGTAACTGGAGTTTATCCCTTTGACCCAGTACGAATTCCTGAACATGAATTCACACCTGCTTTCGCCTATGATTCACCCTCTGCCAAGTCTGTTGTTTCTCCAACGTGCTCCTTCAAAGATGCAACATCAGTTCAGAGTTCGTCTCCTCAGAATGATGTTTATTCTTCCTATTCGTCTGACATTGCAACAACCTCAACAGCAACAGTTCAAGATCCACACCTTCCAGAAACAACAAACAAAAAGTTGCTACCATCACCCCAGATCATCAATAAAAACAAACGTTGTGGAAATAAAAAGGCATCCGGAGAACGACTGAACATAAAAAAGCAGTTGTGTTTTTCACCAGAAATTGCCACTACATCGAGCAATGGAAATCCTTCTGATAATTGTGGGTTCTGTGGTAAAAATTATTATGATTTTGATTCCCATAAATATGGTGCATGGGTACATTGCAGTGTCGAACATGGTATCATTTTAGGTGTGTTGGTGGCGGTGCTAATCGTTTGTTCCTTTATGGACGGTGTGTAGAGTATATCCTAATTTGCAGTGAAGTGTTTGTCTCTTGTTATTAAAATACACAAGAATATAGGCTACTAATAAATACTTATGTTTATGTGAACATGGTCTCATGATGGTGTTTTCCGATACAGTTCCGAACATGGCAATAAACGGTCGTTATTGAAGTTTAGTTCCTAACTCGGGAGGCTCTCTTGGTTATTTTTACTTGGACACTGGAAATTTTATGAACCTCTGTGTTTTGCATAAATAACCACATATTCTGAAGCGCTTATGTTCTGGTTGCCTGCACGTGTGTTAGCAGGTTATGTAGAATTATTATTTTTCATGGCAAATAATATGTACTTTAGTTGTTTTTTTATTATTTTTTTATTTTTTTATTTTATGTACGGTTTCGCTTCACTTAGTGTCCGGATTCACCCTCCTGTTTTTCAATATTCATGAAGATGACAACATTTTCCCTACTGCCATCACAGAGCTAGGCTAGTCATTTAATATAATGTAGCATTTGTTGACTCAACCGAAAGGAATATTTGGCCAGAAGAAACGGCTTCCTCCCCTTAAGGTAAGACGGTGGGAATACAAAATATCCTAGTTGTCCGGATTCGCCCCCTTTACTCTATAACCATATTTTATCATTATATAGATACTAATTTTACTCACGTTACACAATGTCACATAGCAGGTTGTTAAGAAAACATGTAACAGCATAATGGTAATCGTCCTGCTGAATGTACAGGTACTAGCAAAATTAATGACCCTTTCATAATTGAAATTTTATTAACTTGAAAAATAAATTTTATTTTTTATTAGTAGAAACTAATTTTCTTGTTACGCTGAGAGAGATGTTTGTCTCTGGTCACAGTAAAGATGTAAGTTCTTTGAAAAAAAAAAAATATTACAGTTAAACCTATGTTAAAAGATATTAAGTTTTTTATGTAACGTTAAAGGTTGTCACTGAATTTCGCGACACCGTGCGCAATATTTGTTGTGGCAACACCGTATTGTGCTTCCAGACAGTTCGAGAGTGCGCGCCTCTAGTGTCTGCAGAGCAGCGATGACGAAAGAAAAGCTGAAAAACAAAATAAGATAAAAAAAAAGTTAATACTTATTGAAGAAGTGTAAAACTTTATTGTTGAAAGTAGGAAAAAAAACTTTAGTTTGGGAAACTTACACAACAAGTCATGTGTGTGAAATGGTGACATTTGAATCTTCGAAATAGTTATATCCAAGAAACTGAAACTAACCACACGTGTGAGTGACAGGCAAAGTGGTTGGACATATTCATACATCAGTGGAAAGTAACAAACCACGTGAATATGTGGGAACCGTCGAGCAACTGAGAATGACTAATGATAGTGCAGGTACCTTACTTTTTCGAGATCTCATTAAACTGTTCTTAATGGTGCACCAAATATATATATTATATTAACCAGGCCTTGGTGAACACCGTCGTTGTAACTCATTGTGTGTACTCATTATTATTTTTCCTTCAATATATATTTTTATTCTCTATTTATTTTTGTTTGTTTGTTCATGTATTGACTCAGGAAACCAAATGTTTGTGAGTGATTTGAGTAGATAGAACACTGAGCATGCATCTCACATAGTGTTCTACTATATTCAATACTCGTCAATTGTTAATGGGCTGTATTGGGAACAAGACTCAGTTAATGGACCAAATTATTATTTTGTGCTATTTCTAAAAAAAAAAAAAAAAAAATGGAAGCTCTATCTATTACTGTAATGTACCTGATACGTCATACTGCATAAGCACCCTTGCACTTTTTTTTCTTGTGCCCCAGTACCCGATACATCTGTGACAAGGTGGAGGTAATAAAGCCGTATTGGTACCTGGAAGCTCTCCCCAAACTGCTACTTCAGTGCCACAGTAATTAATAAATCATTAATCAGTCATGGCTAATATGAACTTTGAAAGAACAGTGAAGAGCAACGCATCCACTTTCACCGCAGAAAATTCTATATAAAGACTGCTTTCAAATTTGAACTAAATGTTATAGAGTGGAATTTGATGTTACTTTTGGGGTCAAAGTATCGTTTAAATGTGTGTTTTGATTGCATTCGTCTGAGTTTCTATGTAAAACTAGTGATTAGAGTCTGACATTTTGGTAATGTCGTTCAGCATTATATAAAATTTGTTATGAACGTTTATGGCTTGTGTAAATGGTGTATTGTCTTTTATCACTGCAATAAGAGAAGTTATTTAACAGATATTGTAGAATCCTTATTGGGTTTATATGCAGGGTCGGATTAAGGTATCTGGTGCCCATTTGCACTCTGACGTAAGGCACCCCCACCACACACGTCTTTAAATAATCCTTTAACACATTCGAGTCTCATCACATCACGTAGCCGTGATGTTTTTTTTTACCTCAGCTGACGGATCACGTCTCCCCGACGTGCTGAAATTTAAGTTAATTTGAACATTGGATGGCTATCCGTAGGCGACTTTCGACTTCTCAGATATACTTTGTGATCCTTTTAGTACTTGTAAAAAAATCCAGGTGGCAGTGCATCCGGTGCAGACCGAGTTACAGCGATAACAATTGGCATACGTTTCCCGCGTGTTTAGTAGCATTCTCGCTTCGCCAGCAGCGGGCTGAGAGTCATTACTTTCGCGGCTTTATATGCATTTTTGACTCAAAATGGGAGATTTATCCGAAGAAGAAATACGGAATATGCTTGATGAGTTTGCTGTTGATTCTGGATCTGAAATTGATGATTCAGATATTGACCCAGATGATGTTGGCGGCGCTTCTATACCAGATAAGTTCAGTTTTTTTTTTTTTTGCTTGTAATGACTGACTAATAAGGGTGACGGTAAAATAAGCATTTATGTGAGTGGGTGGGGGTCTCTCTTTGTAATATTTTCTTATGTACAACAATCTATTTATTTACTTATATTTTTATACATTTTCTCGCAATGGTAGCACGACAGAAGAGCGAATGTAAAAGGGGCGAACGACAAAAGGGCGACTACATATAGGTGGTCGGTTAGGTTAGGTTTGCTTCGGTTATGTTAGCTGTATTCGCTATTCCCGGGAGTCGCTCTTTTGTCGTTCGCCCTTGTTGAATTGGCTCTTTCGTCGTAGAACCTCTGGCAACATGGTTGCATGCAGATATTGTCATTGAAATATACATAAATATTAGGCACATCATAAAATATAAAATATCCAGTATCAAGATATTATATAGGCACAGTATTTTTATAATGAAGACACAGTCCATCACTTTGTCAGAAACACGTAGGGGCAGATATTGACGTGTACACAGAAATATCGATGTTATATTATTTTTCAGGTGAGGACGCGGAGACTGAATCTGATGAAGGGAGCAGTTCAGAGAATGTATTTTCTGTTCCAAGTACAAGTACCGGGGTAGCGACTGGAAGACAGGCAGACAAGCAACAGGTGCAGAGACATCTACAGGAGCAGGTAAGTTTGGTAAATACGTTCAAAAGCTAACAACTATTTTGATCTAATTATGATCTAACCTAATTTGATATAACTTAATCTGATCTAATTATGGTTAGGTAATACATAATTCAAAACCGATTTTCCAAATCTTTTCAGTTGCCCAAATCAATGCAAATAATTCGGATTGTTGGAGTGAAAATGACACTCAGCCAAAACTACCTATTTTCGGAGAGCAATCGGGACTACGGGCTCCTCCAGACGCAACTAGTTCAGAGCTGGATTGTTTCATGTACTTTGTTGATGAGGATTACATCAAAAACAAGAAGGTTGAAACAAATAGGTATGCTGGGTCTGTGATAGATAAACTGCGTCGGAAGGGAGATCTAAAAGAAAAATCTATTTGGAGAAAATGGAGCACTTTACTGTTACATGAAGTATACTGGTTTCTTTCTATAATACTCCATATGTGTATTGTGTACAAACCTAAGATTGCAGATTACTGATCAAAGAATTCTGTTCTCCATACAACATTTGCTGGTAATCTTATGGGCAGGGATCGCTTCAGATCAATTCTTTATATGTTCCATTTGAACGATAATTCAACGTATGTTCAAAGAGGGCCACCAAACTATGATCCCCTCCACAAAATAAGTCCGTTTTTCGATAAATTTGTCCGGAAATGTAAGGAAGGTTTTTATCCTGGTAAAAATCTGACTGTTGATGAGGGAATTTGTCCATTTCGTGAACGCATTTCTTTCAAAGTGTATATACACAGAATAAACCCAATAAATATTAGGTAAAATTCTATGTCTTATCTGACACTGAAACAGGATATACGGTCAACTGCGAGTTGTACACAGGGCCTTTGGGGGATGTGGATAATCGAGTAGAATCGCTTTTATTGAGATTGTGCAATGATTATTTGTAAAAAGGACATGTGCTATATTTGGATCGATACTACAGTAGTGTTTGTCTTTCTCAGATTATGGGAACCTAAGACGCTTGCAGTAGGGACAGTTATGAAAAAGAGAAAAGGTTTACCGAAAAGTGTGATTAACAAAAACTTGGCAAAAGGTGAATATGTAGGGTCCTGTACTTGCTCTGAAATGGAAGGATGCGAGAGATGTTTATGCAATCTCTACATTACATAAGTCAACTTCCACTTCAGTGCAAGTCAAGAGTAAGAGAGGATCTGTTGAAAAAGTAAAGCCAGATCTGATTTTAGATTATAACAAAAACAAAGTGGGGGTAGATAAAGGTGACCAATTGATTGCTTACTATGGTTTCACTAGAAAGCAGTACAAATGGTGGAAAAAGGTATTTTTTCATATGATGATGATGGCTATTGTAAACAGCTATATCTTATACAAACATACACAACCGTCGAGGGAGATTTCATGCAAAGCTTATGTATACAATTGGCTGAAAAAGGTGGTGAATCTTCTCACAAAACTGTAAATCCATCATCGTCGGCTAGTAGGTTAGCTGGGAGACATTTATGAAAACGAATTGGTCCTGGAAAAACAAGGAAGTATATGTACCGTGCATGTAAAGTGTGTGCTGATAAAGGAAAAGCTACTTCAGGTAAAAGAGCACGAAAAGAAACAAGCTGGGAGTGTGTTCAATGCTTGGTACCTCTATGTATGCCAGATTATTTCAATATATATCAGAAGGCTCGATATGAAAAGTAATATGGTACAGATGTTTCAGTAGCGAAACATTCGCATGTTCTGTGTCCTAAACGTAGTGCAAGGCTATATACAAATAATTTTTATAAAGACTGTCTTTTACTTCAAATGTAGAGTCGAGATCTTCAACCTCCTTACATATTTCAAGTTGCTCACTTTGATGATTTGAATCATAAAAATATATGTATATTTCAAAATAGAAATAATCGACCTTGCACTATATTTTTACTTTATACTTATACCTTTCTGCCATTTCAAAGTATATAATGTTTGTATTGATGGTTTGTAACATTGCAAGGGCTGTAATGCGCCAAAAAAGCTCATATGTGCATACTTATAATCAATCATATTGCTTGTCGGACTTTTTTTATAATTGAAAAAGGTACATTTATAAAAAAATATATAAAAAGGTACATAAAAATGAGAAAACCGGTTGATAATGTTGTATTCTGTAGTACTAAGTTCATATTGCAAGAAAATAAATATTTCATTGCTCTAACGTTTTTACACTATTTTTTATAAAAATCGAAAAGTATCGCAAAACCAGATGAAGCAGCAGCTTTCCGTGTGGCTATATTTCGACCTGTGCTCGACGAAATCCAGGATAGATTAAATGATAGATTTACAAACAACAAAAAATAATCTATAATGCTTCTTGTCTTGATCCTCGCCGATTTACTAAATGAAGGTATTCCAGAAGGTGCTTTGCAGGAGATAGCTGAAAAATGTTTAGTTGAGCATGAAAATTTGAAATCTGAATTGTTGAATTTTGCTGAATTTTTTGAAAAACTCCGGAATATTGTGATAAAGCAAATAATAAAGACTGTACTGACGTACAACCCGACGTAGATATTGCAGAATGCGACAGTTCTACTGAGTGTAGTGCCTCGGAGGGCGAAAGTGAACCTAAGGAATGCATTGCCTCTTTTTCAGAAGGCTAGTCTTATAAGATGTGCGTCGAAAATCATCCGTGTAAGCAGTGTTACTTGTGTTGCTACTGAGACATATTCCACTTTCCAAACACTGTTTACTGTATACAAATATTTGATAACTTTTTCAGTTACTCAAATATCGTGTGAGCGAGCATTCAGTTATCTTAAATTAATTAAAATTCGTACGCGCTCGTCTTTGTCAAATCATATTCTGGAATCATTTATGCTTATAGCCATTGAAAGGGATGTTCTGCAAAAAATCTCTAATGATGAAATTATCGACGAAACTGGGAATCTTCTGTCTTTAGAAAAATGCTGCTGTAAAAGTTGGTTTGATAAATGAACTCCATTACTCACGTATTTTATAAGAATTGCAAAACGCATCAAAAACATGACTGACAAATGCGTTATCACCTCTGTGTAGTTAATAAGTATGCGAATTTTTACATGAAAAGTTCGTGCTGTTCGTTCAGTTTTTCTTTATTGATTTTGAGATGGTGATTCCTAACTGCCGTTAATAGGAAAAATATTTTAGGTTGTAATGCTAATATATTGTGGTAATGTTCCAATTTAATTAGTGTTTAAGAAGTCAACAAAAAATTATTTCTTATCAAACTCAGCGTGCTTTATCAGAAATGTTTTAAAACCGTTTCTCTAAACTTCCCGTGTTTTCAAAATGTTACTTTCTTTTTTCTCACCTCCATAATTGGATTGTTACTCAATGTTCTTTATTATATATCATGTACAACAAATCTACAAAGATAGACTTAATTTTATTTCGTAAAAAAATAGTCTATTATAATTTATTCCCTCATTTGCCTCGTACCATTAATGAAAATTTAATTCCTCATAATTTTGAAGATGGAATCGTATCATATTCAGATCTATTTCAATATAAACAGTCGCTGCGTTGGAGGCACATGTGCGATTCATTGCAAAGATTTTCAGACTGTAGAAAATAAAGAAAAACGAAATAATACTTGGCTACTATAGATACGCATACACAACTTTACATTTCGTGGGATGGGGGGTGGGGGTTAGCCATCCAAGTCTCCAGCTAAGGTTTCACTACTTTAAAAAACAGTGCAAAGCGAGATTGATCAGTCTTCTTTTAGTTGTAAATGGTTAAAAGTTTTTCAAGCTATACCTGACCCAACAGAGTTGTTTAATTTAGCTGTATTTGTATTATCAATACCTGCAAGCAATGCATTTTGTGAAAGAGTGTTTAGTATGATGGCAAAAGCTTGGACTGATGCAAGAAACTGTATGTCTGAAAATTTACTGAAATCTGAACTAATGGTAAAAATTAACTTTCACATGACCTGCAAAGAATTTTACTCTTATGTAAAAAAGAATCCTGCTGTATTGAAAAGTGCTAAAAATGAAAACAATTCTAAGTTTAAGTCTGTTCAGAAATAACTGTTAATTAGTTTCAAATCAACCTTATTTTGTTTCTCTAACAAATATTGCTAAACATAGATTTTTCTTAAAAAACATACATGGATGTGTTTAACTGAAATAAGGTTCTAATTTAACGAAATTGAATTTGGAGGATTTAAGCTGTGAATGTACGGGTAAGCAGGTTTGAAAAGTTGGCAGTCCTGTTCGTGTTCTGCTTTCTGTGGTCGGGAACTAGTCCCCCCCACCCTTAACTGACATTTAAAAAAAAAAATGGTTTGAAGAAGGATAAATCCTTGGAGAACCACTAGTATGTTTACTTATGTGATTTCCCACTTTTCTACTTCTATTCCCCTTTTTCTTTCTTCTTCTTCTTCCAAGTCTGGAATCCACATCGAACGGGATAGGTGACCTTGTTTTTTAAGTCCTTCCCTCCTCCACATAGTAGGCCGGAATCTTATTTATACCGGCGTCTCCTGGGGTTCAAAGATTCAAAGGTATTTGTTGACCAACTTTCGCGGGGAAAACTGATACTTCCAGTGGTTTAGGCCGCTTTCACATACGCGCGTGGTTTAGAACTATGGCGTGGTTTAGAAATACATTACGAGCAATTGGGCTTTCCACATCAGCGCGAGGCGGGAGCGGGTTTCTCTCGCTGCGAACGAAAAAAACACTCGCGTTTCCCTACTACAAACGCGGCGAGACTTTCGCGGGAGCTGCCCGCTGAAAGCCAAGCAAGACATTGAAGTAAATGAGCCGTTTCACATTAGCGCGAGGCGAGAGAGAGCGAAGAGAGAGTACAGTGTTGCCAGAAAACATCACGAAGATAGGATATATTTTCATCAATTACAACAGGCCGGTAGCTAGAATTATTTCATTGAAAGCTAATCTTCTTGCTGGATCATAATAATGCTGATATGAATGTTCATAGAGTTGTAAACAAGAAGTTATTTCCTTGTTATGAAGATGTATTGTCATTTATATAAGAATAATAATTACTGATATACATTTTTCAAGAAATTGTAGTAGTTTCACGTCGAAAATTTGAAAGTGAATCATATTACCGTTTCTCATATATCTACGGAATTAATAAGCAGCTATTTGTCTGATTTTTGTACAAGCAGAAAACATTACACACTCTACATAAACTAAAGTAGCCCGTACGCACCGGAACTGTGTTTCGGCAAATCATTTTGAAGACGGAGTACATCCTTTACTCATTTTCTGTTATATAGGAGAACGGGGTTGGTTGTTACACGGGGTTGGTTGTTACAAGTAGTTTTGTGGACTGGCAACAGATAGCAGCAACTGCTCACGTATCGTGGTATTGCACTTCAGTTGGCGCCTGTCTATGACGGAGGAACGAGAGCTGTTTGGAACCAAATGCACGTGGTAAGTTGAAAAATGTATTTTTCTCCTTTTTTTTGAAAATTTTGGACACCCAATTCTTTTCGTGTCTACATGGCAAGTTTTAGACGACCATATTTTGAAATAATAGTGTTAATTATCGTATGTGTTGTCTACAAAACAGTGTACAATTATGTTAGATTGGTGCCTTTGTTTGCTTATTTGTGTACGTTTTATGGAATGGCTACTCATGGGGCTGGTTGTTACAGTACCTGCGGGGTAATTTGTTACATGTAACAACCAACCCCGTTATGCCTTGTGTGGTGAATATAGATAATTTGTAGAGAACAATAAATTATATGTTGCAATAAAAAATAATACAGAATTCAGGATTAACGTAAATAAACTGTAGTAAATAATAATAATAATAATAATAATAATAACACAGCAAAGTCTTGCTTATATAATTAGCTTACTGCATTGATTTATTTTTATTTTTATTGCAGGACAGGCGAAACCGACAAAAGAAATGAGGACTTACAAAAGAAAGACTGACAGAGGAAAGACCCCTGTTGGAGTGTACGAGAGGGCTTCCGAGGAAGTTCTGCAAAATGGGCGGAGTCTTCGTAATGTAGCCGATGAGTATGGAATCAACTTCATGACTCTAGGCAGATATTGCAAGAAAAAAAGAGAAGCGCGTAAGTCTATTCCAACCGCCTTTTATTTATTTTATAAGATAGTTCTAAATTGAGTAAGGTTTTAAAAGTTATTAACTCTATCATTTATCCAGAAATTCAACTAAGAGCTTGTTTGATATTTATCAAACTCTTATCTAACCCTATTATGCTTGCAGTCACTGAGAAACAGCACTGCATGTTGGCTAAGCTAGACGGAAGATTCTCGAAATTAATATCTCAAAAATGATTTATTTATTTTCAACTCATCCCGTCTAATTTATATGAGCTCACAGTAATAGCTGATAAGATCAGCTTCTTTAATGCTTTGCTTTACAGAAAACAACGCTTTTAATTAAAAAAAATAATTACAATATTTTTTATTTCCTGCTACTTTGTTAAGATATGTTCTGAATCTATGTTATAAGACATTCAAGTGCAAAACTAAGTTTTAATTTGAGTTCAGCGGTGTAGCTGTCTTTCTTATCTCGAGCCATTGTTGAATAAAAAAAAAAGAATTGTTTAACACATGGCACAATAAAAGACCTAAGACTACAAGAAAAGTTATTTTCATAGTAAAAATAAGAGAACAACAATGACATTTCAGGACGAGTTTATTTTTGAACACATTCGGACTAATGAAAAGACCAAATACAGAACTGTTCTCTTTCTTTTCTTTAAAAAAAAAAAGGTTGTGTGTTAAAAATCTAAACGTTTTTCTTTCTCGTACCGATAATGTTTCATGTCCTTTTGAATTAATATTTGATTAGGGAAGAAAATGACATCATTTCATTTTAAAAATATTTAAATTTCTAAAAATTGATAAATCCAATTTTGGTAGATAGATTGCCAACACCTACCAATAAAAGGTTGTGCTGGAACAAACTATTTGTGAGAAATTACCTCAGTTGTGTATTTAAATGCACTTTAACATTGCATTAATTCTCAAACTCAAAAGCACTGTTAATAGCAGTGATAATAACTTAAATGAGATTTTTTCTTCCTCGTGTGAAGACATGATCTCCATAGTTGTAGCATATAAAAAAAGAAGAAGAAAAATATCAGAAGAGCATGAATGCACAGTGGAAATACACATTCGCGGTAATGACAAAATTTCAATAGATTCTAATCCTTCTTGATCATTCATCAAATGATAGCACGGCAATTGCTTTTGTAAACAGTATGTTAAAACACAAACACTGTAAAGATATATTTATTTACGCAGCTCTAAACAAAACATGGTCGCGGTAATGACATTCATTGAAATGAAGAAAAATATTACTTTCGTTTGTACAAAAGGCAATGAAAGAAACATTTCTCCCTAATCATATATTCACCATTATAGGCTTTATATGATTGCTTTGCTAATTATTATTTCTTTTTGTTGCAGGTCCAGAAGAACCTCTTCCGACTGTAGGCTACCGTAGAAATCGACAAATCTTCGACGATGACATGGAAGAAGATCTGAGCCAGTATATTATACAGTGTAGTTCCATGAACTTTGGTCTGTCTCCAAAGGAAGTCCGCAATCTGGCGTACGAACTGGCGAAGAGAAATAACATAAATGTTCCTGTCGGATGGCACGTTTCAGAGAAGGCTTCCAAAGACTGGCTGGCGAGCTTCATGAAAAGGCATCCACTTTCGATTCGAAAACCAGCAGCTACGTCCGTAAGCCGAGCATCGTGCTTCAACAGAGACAACGTCTCAACCTTTTTTAGTCTTCTGGCAAATGTCATGGACCGCTACAAGTTTGAATGTTCTGATATCTGGAATACAGATGAAACTGGGATCACAACTGTACAGTGTCCGGATAGAGTGATTGCTAAAAGAGGAGCGAAGCAGGTTGGATCCGTTACATCAGGCGAAAAAGGAACACTGGTTACTTTTGCTGTGGCTATCAGTGCATCCGGTAATACAATCCCACCAATGTTTGTTTTTCCTAGAAAGCGCTTCCAATCCCACTTTATTTCCTCCGGTCCACCTGGTTGTGTTGGCTCTGCAAGCCCAAGTGGATGGATGACTGCAAATGACTTTTTCATCTTTCTGGAACACTTTATCAAGTACACTCGCTGTAGCAAGGATCGTCCAGTTCTGCTTATTCTGGACAATCATGAATCCCACCTGTCTGTGAAAGGTATTGATCTTTGCAAGGAAAACGGGGTTGTCTTGCTCTCCCTTCCCCCGCACTGCACGCATAAAATGCAGCCTCTCGATGTCTCAGTGTATGGTCCACTAAAGAAGTACGTCAATAGTGCCTGTGATTCTTGGTTGCGAAATAATCCTGGGAAAACTATAACCATTTACAATATCCCAGAGATCGTTTCCACGTCTCTCCCACTTGCAGTGACCCCTTCCAACATCAAAGCAGGGTTTTCTGCCTCTGGAATTTATCCTTTTAACAAGGATATTTTCTCTGATGGTGACTTCATGCCTTCGACTGTTACTTACCGGGAAGAAGAGAGGGACATTCCATCTTCTCAAGATCAAGGACTTTCCGGGATTGGAAGGTCATTGTCCACCTCGGAGAATCAAAAACCTGCCGGGATTAGAAGCTCACCGTCCACCTCTCAGCCTCAGGGATCTTCAGATATAGAAAACTCGCCATCTAGTTCTCAGCGTCAGGAACCTCCAGGGATTGCAAAATCGCCGTCCACTTCGCAGAATGAGGAACTTCCTGAGATAGCAACATCAACGTCCATTTTCCCACATCAAGAACTTTTCGAGATTGCAACAGCCCGGTCTACTTCCCAGTGCCAGGAACCTTTCAGGGTTGCAACTTGTCAGGGTCAAGAACATCACGGGATTGCAACATTACCGTCCACTTCTGAAGATCAAGAAGTTTCCGCTACTCAAACCTCACGGTCTTCGTCTCAAAGTCCTTCCGAAATTGTTCCTACTCCCTCGACTTCAGAAGAAACACGTGTTGCTCAAGTAAAGATCAGCCCAGAAGACATACGACCTGTCCCAAAAGCATCAGCGCGGAAGAGTCAAGGAAAAGGTCGCAAACGTAGAAAACCGACTATACTGACGGATACACCAAACAGAAACGAGCTGAACCGGGAACAAGAGGAGACAGCAAAGAAGAAACTTCCTCTGAAGACCCAAGCAACAGCAAAAAAGAAAGCTGTTTCCCAAAAAGGGACCATGCAGTCGTAAAAACACAAGAAAGGAATAATCCTCTTCATCCGATGAAGATGAAACCTTCTGTCTCATGTGTTGTGACACATGGACAAATTCCCTGCCAAAAGAGAAGTGGATCCAATGTATTCAGTGCACGAAATGGGCGCACGAAAAGTGTGTTGATCCGCGACCACTTTGGGTTTGTATAAATTGTGACAGTGGCGAAGAAAGTTCTTAAAAACAGTGACAGTATGCTTGCTGAATGTTTTATTCTCAGTTCTTTTCATATGTTTCTCAGTTTGTAAGAAATAACATCTTTCTATTCTTAATTTCGTTCAGGATTCAGTTTGTACAATTTCTGAAAATTCTTGGACTTCTGTGATTCCTACTTTAAGCTTAATTTTGTATTTCGTTTGCTATATGTAATTCATCGTAATTTTAAAATATATTAAAACATCTTTTCAGTTAAAATTGTTACCAGTGATTTAGTAAACAGTTTTGTTTAATTCCTGTAACAACGTGCCCCGCGCATGTAACAACCAGCCCCTCATCGGGGTAAGTTGTTACACTTTGCATATCTTGAAACTTTTTAAACTATGTACGTTCTCTTCTAAGATAGGAAACAATTTTTGTTGTTGTTAGGTAGAAGAAAGTACAGCGTAAATATGCAGTGAAAACAGTTTTTAAATTCACAAAACTTACGAAAATATAATTAATCAAGTGAGAATTGTAACAACCAACCCCGTTCTCCGATACATTTTATTTATTCGATACTGTATTAATGATGATGATGATGACGGTAGGTGTTCTGCCCGAAGGCAGGTCTTTGACCCGAAGATCCCTGGGCAAGGTGAACCCATGTTGGTTTGCCCTTGCCTTCCATGGGTTGATGACGTCGTCCTGAGGACGAGACTTACTGCTTAACGTGGGTTCCGAACCACTTGTGTACCCACCGGGAATCGAACCCTGGACACCTTGATTACAAGGCTACGGGCTTAACCACTCATATACAGGGGACACTACTGTATGAAACGTCAATCTTTTTGCTACTTTTATTGTTGTAAGTAATATTGGTTTAGACCCATACATATTTCAAATAAAGGTAAAAGAAAAAACCTTTTTTAAAAAAATCTTGGTATTTTTCCACTATTTCGACAGATATCCCAAACAAGCAAAAGCTATATTTTCGGTAGCAAACAGTCACAAAGCAATGGCAAGCCGATGTTGTTTTCTGAAGGACAACAGATAATAATAATCTTTCGAGCTGAGCTATCTGTTCAAATATTCGGGCTATTGATTTAAACCACACGTTTGGAACTAATATATTATTTTATAAAATAACGAACTAACGAATTAAAGTAATTTCCTTGGTACTCATACCATCAGAAAGGCGGAGAATTTCGATTTAAAAAATTTGGTTAAGAAGAACAGTGCTAGTGGATAAAATCGGCTTCAGGTCAGGTACGTGGGGTCGTGGACAGTTCGCCACCAGAAAAGCAAGGGTAGCGGACAATTCGCGCCAGAAAACAGGGGTGGCGGACAATTTGCCACCAAAAAACGAAAATCTGCACAAGTACTCTGGGCTTGCGGATTGGTCTAACCCCCCCGCAGCACTGGTGCCATCCATTATGCATCATGTAGGTTGTTCAAGGACAAGACGAAGATCACAACTCCAAATGTGGACATTGCATTAAGAATATTTTTGTGTACTGCTCTAACAAACTGTTCAGCTGAATGTTCGTTTTCGGCTCTGAAGAGATTGAAAACTTATCTCCGTTGAACCATGTGTAATAAAAGACTGAACGAGTTATCTATTTTCCACATTGAAGCAGACCTCTTGATTGATGGACACATCAACTTTGAACTTATACACAAGTTTGCAGCAACCAAAGTGAGGTGGAAGCAGCTTCATTTATGACAGGTGAATTTCTCAATACTTTACAAAATTTTAGCTATAGCACATACAGAAAATGAATTATTTGCACTATATTTTTATTACTGATTTTCATCCTTCGCTTTATTCTTCAATATGTTCTCTAATTTCTATATTAGCCTGTAAAGATACTGAAATACTTTTTTTTTTTGAGGATCCCGAAAACGAATCCCTGGACATCAATAATGCAGTAGTGTCGGGAATCATGTGTATAGGGGCTGGTTACAGGCAGTGGGAGGAACTATCAGCTGCAATGAACATTCCAGCGATGTCTTTCAACACCGATTCCAAATACCATGAAACTGGTAGTAATGGATGAGAGAAAACAGCTCTTGAGGTGATGAAGGCTTCTACCGTAAAAGAAGCTGAGTGTGAAATGCAGAGAGGAGAAGTAGACGAAAAGGGTGTTCCAACACTAACTGTCATTGCTGACGGGGCTTATTCAAAGCGCTCGTATAAAAGTAGTAATTATAGTTCACTATCTGGGGTTGCAGCTATCGTTGGGCACTATACTGAGGAGGTCCTCTTTATTAGCTGTCGCAATCGCTATTGCACAATATGTGCAAGAGCAAAATCTAACAGTGAAAATCCAAGAGAACGTAAGTGCTACAAAAACTGGGAAGGGAGTGCCAATAGCATGGAAGCTGATATTATAGGAGAGGGATTTAATTCCAGTATGGATATGTATGGCATGAAGTACACAATCTCATTGGAGATGGTGATTCGAGTGTGTACAACACGTTAGCGCAACAGTGTCCATACAATGACACAAGCGTACAAAAAATTAAATGCCGAAATCACATCACATCTTGCGTAATTTTGGGAACAATGGATAGTAAGCTAAGAATAGTAAACTTGGCCACATTAAATTAAGAAAGGTAGTGAAAGCTAATATCAAAAGAATGCGTGTTGGTATTATGGGTGCAGTTCGCCACTGGAAAGTTCAGATTAATATACCAGAGCACGAAAGACTGCTTCATTTCCGAAAAGACATAATTAATTTGTCAAAACACGTATTTGGGGACCATTCACAGTGCGCTAGTTATTTTTGCAAAGGACCGCGAGAAGAAGAAATTAATATGATGCCCGAATTTATTTCCAGTGGAATTCTCAATGTTATTGAAGATACTCTGGCTCACTGCATTCTCCGAAATTGCAGAAGCCTATTGAAGGACGTGGACAGCAACAGAGTAGAGTAATTCAACAGTGTTGTTGCCAAATAAAGAATAAATTTTTCCTTCAAGGGAGGATACAAAGCACGAAGCCATGCTGCTGTTGTGTCATTTAACACTAAGACGCCTTTGTATAAGCTACACAAAACTATGTTCAACAAGAGTCCCGGAACATACACCAAGCTGGTCGAAATAATAAGAAGAAATAGTAGACCCATCCGGAAAAAAAACTTGGAAGCCAAAACCTTTAGCCGTCTCTCATTCAGATTGCCATTACGGACCGCTTTCACATAAACCAGATGAGTGAGGCTGAATATACGTTAGCAAAAAATGAGTTTCTGGCTAAACTTCCGTCATACGCAAAAGATAGGGAAGATCTGGAAGAGGGACACTTTTGCAAAGAGATAGTGGTCGTTGGAAAGAAGTTCGAAGAAAACTTCTTACTGCATCTAATTTTGGTACAGTCTGTAGGCGAAAATCAAGCACTTCTTGTCAGAAATTGTTTGCATCCTTGCTGTACCAAGATTTTGACACTGATGCCATGCTTTGGAGCAGGCAACACGAAAAACGTTCTATTCAGTGACTTGAAAAAACAATGAATGTGAAAGTTGACAAGTGCGGGCTGTTTGTGGACAAAATACACCCATTTCTGGGAGCCACTCCAGATGGGATCATAGGCAATAAGGGAATCGTTGAAGTGAAGTGTCCTTCTTCGGGAGATCAACTCACTCCAGATAAGCTCATCAGGCAGAAGAAATACACATTTTGGAAATATGAAGACGGTACAGAGATTATCAATAAAAATCATTTGTATTACTACCAAGTACAAGGACAATTACACATTTCACTGCGTGATTACTGCTTGTTTGGACTGTGGACTCCACTAGGTATGAAAGTGACTAGAATCGAAAGGGAAGATTCTCTTTGGAAAACTAAAATGGAAGAGAAACTGATAAAATTTTACATGTGCTGCATACTGCCTGAACTAGTGTATTCTACGCGCAAACGTTCAATGCCAATTAGGGATCCAGACTATATTGTGGACGCTAAAAGGTTGCGCAAAGATGGCGACAGTAGTAAGAATGCGATGACTACTTACTGCGATGTTGAGAAAATAAGTCACCCCACAGTACGACGGAAATTACTGTAGACGAAGAGAAATGTTACGTGTTTCCTGTTACTGTTGTCATGGAAGAAAATAAAGAATGGTTTTAGTCATCCTGTTTTCTAGACTGTTTTCATATTTCCAAACAAGAAATGTGTCAGGATACAATGTACACGGAAAAATATTCATATGTTTCTTTACCTGTATCTGTGTGTGTGTGGGGGGGGGGGTATGTAAATATGATTTTGGGAATGTGTAATTGTGTATTACTTTTAAAAAAAAAGTTTGATTGAGTAACCTTTACTATTGATCGCAATGTTAGTACGTGTTAAATTACAATATCTATATTTAGTATGCACACATCACAATAAAGTAAAGGTCCTCTCCGGTTGGAACCACACTATCACGTGACTTACAAAATCCAGTCAGGAGATTCCAAATCTGAAGTCATATTAGGTAGATTTCGAAGAAAAATCTACCTATTAAGATCGGTACGATATCTATCTATCTATATATATATTAACACGCTAGCGGCCACTATTCATAAAACGTATTACTGTTTTTAATCCAATTTGTTAATTTCAAAGGAAAAAATAGTTATTATTGCCCCGATTGCTCTCTGAAGACAGATGGAAACTGAGATGCCACTCGATATTCCACACATTCGAGGCCACAAGGCTTCGCGCCAATGTGGTTGAGTAGCATGCACATGGTCATCATCACCCCTTATGTAGCTCAATCTCGCTTAGCTCTATCATTGAAATTGGCAATCGAGTGCGTACCTAGTAGCGAAGGAGCCCAAACTGGTAGCTTCGGTAATTGTCGAGAAATTCATGTAGCACAAATAAATGCATGTATATAATACTCCTTAAAGCATCTATTATTGAATTTCAATCCAAATACACAATCTGCTTAGATGTTACTGCATGGTAAGGTTATCTACTACATTGCTGCCGCGAGCGAGGGGTTACGATGGCTCAGCATCTTATTGCCGGACTCAGTCATACTATCATAAGACCTGTTCCCACGCAGAGATATAAAGTAATAGAGATCTAATGGATGTGTGTTTCTCAAGCTGGAATTCGTAGAAACTTTCTGGATAACTTTTTCCACAACCAAACAGCCAGGGGGACAGCCAAACCACTGCAAAGTTCTACAAATCGAAGGAACGTATAATGTGGCCAGATACCCCCTATAATTTGGGCATAATAACGGTTCACTACATCACTTTTCATTTTTGACCGAATTCTATTGCGGGGTCCTTTAATGTAGTGGAATTCCGAGTAGCATTTCCGAATCCCCTCCTTCCCAAATTCCAGTCTAAATATATTGTTTTATGAAAGATATATGCAGACTTAAACATGCGTGTCGTTAAGTTAAATAAATCATTTCCTTGTTTTGCTTGCAAAAAAAGTTCATCGTCTTGTTCTTCTGGTTCTCATCAATCATCTGTCAATCAAATCCATATGGCAGAGGATAGGACTTCATTTCCAAATTTAAAACAACGTACACTTCAACATTACCGACCACTGGACTCAAGAACACAGGAGAGGTGTAGTAGTACACGGGGCGTGGCCTATTTCATTGCTACAAAAATGCAACCATACAGCACTGTGGATAAGCCAGGGTTTCGTTACATGGTAAAATGTTTACAACATGGTTCTGAATGTCCAGGGCGACGATCTATGACAGATACTTACATTCCAAGACTTTATGAACAACCAAAAATCACGTAACAAGATTAATGAAGGAAGCGAAGTCAGTAGCATTAACTACTGACACATGGACCTCTGCTGCGAAAAATCCTTTCTTCTTATTGACTTCACACTTTGTCAGTGACAACTGGGAACTACAAAGCGTGTGCCTTAATTGTTCACTCCTTGATGCTGATCACACGGCAGTAAACTTAAAGGATGCCCTATTAAGTGCACTCGATGACTGGAGAACAGCTACAGAACCTGTTGTAGCCTTTACCACAGACAACGGAGCTAATATTCTTTCAGCAATGAAGTTAATGAAATTTCACCACATTAGCTGTTTCGGTCACACACTTCAAATAAGAACTGAAAAATCTTGAAAGAGAAACCACTATCTAGTATAATCAATAAGTGTAAGAAGATACAGACGACGCTTTCATTATCTTCAAAACTGAGAAGATATTTCAAAAATGTCATGGAAAGTTTGGGCAAACAACCAAGAGTACTTCCAGCAGCAGTACCTACTCGTTGGTGAGTAGTGGGTATCAAAAATCTCCGAGCCCCCTTCCAACGAAATTTGAGCACCTGCGCCCAATTAATCTTAATTTTGATACGTTTCCCGGAAGTCGTGAACCCCAGGGGTCCGCTGGGGTTACTCCCATGCCCCCAGCCCTGTTCTTAGACCCTACCCCTGTTTTCAGAACATCGTGAGAAAATTTTTTTGGTGAGGCCATCTGGTGTATGAATTTTGATCACAAAATGATATTAATTGTAGAATCCAATCGAATGT
>JAGDQP010018462.1:0-36501 GCA_022664845.1 Lepisma saccharinum | reverse complement strand
GCACTGTTTTTGATGAAACCGGGTTCTGTAGGCCGGAATTGAGTTCAGACGTAATTTTCATTGCAGTGGTCTGCTTTTTAGGTGCTACAATCCGTTTTAATGCCCTCCTGTCCCTATCGGACAGGATTGTCTTTCGACCACTGTTTTGCTTTGCAGACGTTGTTTGCCCATGCATTGTGTATGCCCTCGTGACATTATACACAGTACCTGTCGATACCCGCACAATGGTCGGGTATCTTTGGAAGTCTGTCAGGTCGCCCATTTTACCGCACCACTTGCACACCACGACACTTACAGGTGAACTGGGTACTGCTGACGGAAGAGGAAGGTCCACATGACACATTGAAAACAAAACACGATCGGCAAACGCAACACGTGGTGTAAAGTGGCGGGCCACACTTACGTGTCCTGTATGACGTGTTTTTAGATTTTTGTCCAACCCCTATATACTGTATATACATATATATATATATATTAAAATTAAAAATTAAATTAAAAAAGAGAATGCCTCGGTAATTGCTTTCCTTATAAATAATAATAATAATTTGTGTGTAAGTTCAAGAGGGATCCTCGGTCCAACCCCCCCCCCCCCCCGCCCTCCTCATTTTTAACATTTAAAAAAAATATTTCAGAAACTAAGAGTATTATCAAAAATGTAAGTTCATAGCACACTAAAACCTACAAATTACTATGAAATACAACAGACGGCGATCTCGAAATCTTGTCGATTGATGAGTACTGAGACTTCAATTAAATAATGACGTCATAATCTTTGAAAACGTATTACTCATCAATGGACAAAATCTCGAGATTGCTGTCCATTGTATTTCACAGTAGTTTGTAAGTTCTAGTGCGCTATGACCTTACATTTTAGATAGTACTTTCATTTTTTTAATGTTTTGAAAAATGTTAAAAAAAATAGGGGGTGGAGCAAGAAACCCTCTTACGGTGGTACTGCTAGTTTTAAAAATATTCAAATCGCTGCAGAACTATTTATTTTAACTTACCGCTGAATATATGTCACTCAAGGGAAAAGGCATGTCTCTTTCAAATGCATACTTAGATGTATCGTATATGTTTGTACCATTTATGTCTTCAATATCATTAATTACTTTACGATAATGCTTTTTCTTTTTCTTACTCAGCTGCCCAAAGTTTCTGGGGAAGAAATGTATGAAAAAATGAAAGTTCTAAATATTTTAGTCGTTCAATGTTTAAAATTTATACCACAGATAATGAAATCGTTAGTTATTTTCTTAAAGATTCTGGTAAAGTAAAGTTCTGTGATTGATTCAACATTAGTTCTTAGTTTAAATATGACTTTACTAACCAATCATAAGCTTGAAATCATCAGGATGTTTGAGAAAATGAGCTCAGAGACATCTAGTGAACAGGAAAGAAACGTCTTAGAATCCATAAAGAAATGATTAGCTATTTATGAACATAGACTAAAATTTTCTACGTTTATATTTTGATTCTGTGTAATTCAAAATCCAAAATTAATCAATTCTTGAAAACTAAAGAAGAAAAGTACACAGAAACAAATCAAGTTCGAGGGGAACAAAGCAAAGCAAGATGGTCGCGTAATGAATACATACATATATGAGTCTCGCGACACGTTTGACCCTATTAGTAGTGTGCGCACTTCCATGTAAATTTATAAGTTTAATATGACACCGATCTATCTCGTTTTGCCCTGCTACAACTTGATTTTTCCGGTGTGCGATACCCGAGATTTAGTATTTTAGTTTCAAACTATGCTGAGAAATACACATTGTAATTTTGTTCCATAAATAGCTCAGTAACTTTGGTTCAATGAACTTTTGATGAACTTCATATTCTGCAGCCTCGGATCACATTAAATTCACCGGACTTTGATCAGAACAAAATAACGAAATTATTTATTTTATATATATTAAAACTTCAATATCGGTGTTTAACTGCACAGGGCAACAAATTTTAACGTTCTTTCGGTAACATGGATAACAATCACTTTTTTTTTTTTTGCTAAATTTGGGGCGCTGATTTCAAATATGAACTAAAGAAGCATCCACCACGTAAGATATTTTTCTTATGATAACTTTTACTTTTCTCTTTTCTATACTTATACGTTGTAATGGCATGCGTTCATCTATACAAGCTTTATACTTGATCATAGCTATAAATATATATACCTTCAGGTACGTGTTATAAATGTTAAAAGTTTAAAAGCAATATATTTTATAGCTCCGAAATTATATAGATATATATATATATATATATATATATATATATATATATTTGTATCTGAAGTCATATTTCAGACGCGGAATATTTGGCGATCTGTAAAGCTATTCGATACGAACTTCCGAACAACTCAATTTTGGTCGAGACAATTTTTAAATACAGTATGTCCGCGGTAAGATCCATAATTTTATTGTTTGTAACTAGCCAATAAAATTACCAAGGAAATGTATATATTTGTTTCCTGATTGGTGTACTGTTGATCAAATTAGGTCCCATTTTGTAAATATACATATATACCTAAAAACTTTATTTCAAGTACGTCTTGAGCCTAAAACTTATTGTATGATAAAACTTATGTTGAACACTGATGGACTCTTTTCAAGTCTACTGACGTAACTCTCAAGTATTTTCAAGTCTACTGACGAATATCATTCCCGATCCTCTACACACAATCTCTTTCTCTCCCTCTCTCTCTCTCTCTGTCTCTCTCTCTCTCTCTCTCTCTCCTTTCCTCATTTTCCTTACAATGGTTTCCTTAGGAGCTAAGTCTACAGGTATAATTGAAGTAAATAACCACTTCCCTACTTATGAGAAGAAAGCAGTGTTTAATTATTCTTCTACATACACCAACACGTCTCAGCTTTTATAAACACTTAATTGAAGCCTTAACCAATATGTTTGGACTCTGATTCTTAGGTCTAACAACACATAGTGTTGCTCCTGTATACACGCAATTTTCAGGAAAATGGTTAAATCATTTACTTCAATTCTTCACATGTCTTTCCTATCACGACTCTATCCTAATTTTAGTATATCTGAGGGATCTACAAAACATTAACACGAGTTTCAAACAATATTATTGGTTATTTCAGATTCCTTGTAAAGTATGTTATCATGAAGAAGAGACGTTATCTATCTCTCAACGAAGGGAGATTGAAAAGATAGTGCTCTCGTAACGCAGTCAAAATCTAGTTTTGACTGAGCTCCTACGGTAGTAATTACGAAACACTGATTTCACTAATAATGTTAATTTGCTCGCTTATTGTCTAGGCATGCAAAAGGTTGCTTTTTTTGGGGGGTAAAGGTTAACATTTCGATTATTTGATAATGCCGCATTTTTAAGTCTTCACCGGGTTAATATTTGCAGGAAGCTAAAATAACAAACTCTAGACTCCGAATGACCAGACCTCCCATAACAACAATACATCAAACGTAAATTAATTGTAAACTGAACTAACTCACCCGAGATAACAACATAGGCAAATTAAAGATGGCGGCCTGGATTGAACAGGAATTGGGCGAAAAGCAATCAAAAGTGTTCACTAAATATGTAAAGAGCCAGGATTCGCACTGAGTCCAAATATTATCACTGGCAATAAGGTTCAACACTAGGAGACATTGAATAGTTGTTCTATTGAACGCCGTTGTCACAAATGTCCGATTTAGGTCTTCATTGAAACTAAGAGTTCCGTACCACGTTAGGGAAAATATTATTAACTAAAATAATGTATTTTGCGCTAAGTCCACGACGATGTTAAATCGAACAGCTTCAATCGAACAACTCGGTTTGAGAACTTAGAATCGTGGTTGTCGATCTCGATAATCAAAACGACACTGAGACACTACCTGAGAGAAACAAAGAGATACTGAAGGACGATAGGTTTGTGCATTGGATATTTATTTGGAATAAATGATTGGTTCATTGACTGGAAGGATGATTAAATTAGATTGTGGAACTTATGCAAACAAAGTGTTACTAAGCGGTAGTCACGATCATGCTTGACATCAGTTTTCTGTCGCATACACCCTATGTAATCGGAATCATTGATAGATGATTAAGTATTGTTATCGGCTATGGTCTCAAATAGACGTGAGATGACGAAACTTCTTCTGCTCACACTTAGTTCCAGATGTTAACTTTTACATTTAATTCTCCTCTGCGATCATGCTGGTAGATTAATGTGTGTATTGAGTTACTATCAACTGGTTTCTTCAGCATCAATAAAGTCTAATTCTCTGATTATTCATCTTGCAGGTGGTAAGAATCATGTTCGTATCGATGACAAAACGTGTGTTCGTGTTAAAATAATCAATGTTCTACCAAGTTGCATCCTGTTATAAGATTACTCTGATCGAATTTTGGGGAAAGGAGTCATTTTCTAAAATACACAAACTTGATATTAACAATTGTAGTTTTGACTGAAGTTGGTTCCTAAAACATACCTCGTCACTTTTTATTGATCCAATTTTAAAAACTAATAACAATACTAAAATAATGCCAGAAATAAAATTAAATACACAAGGTGCAGTTACAAGACAAATATTATTATAAACAAGACAAATACACCAAATGAGAGGGTTAAAAGCAAAACCTGCAATCTCCACTTCAGCGGATTTTACAGGAGAACAAAAATAGAATTCAAGGTGGTAGATATCATAGTATATGGATACATATTTCTTTCGGTGTTTCATAGGCATAAAACTAGTATATACACAAAGAATTATGACTTTACCTTCAGTTTTTAAATAGTTGCAGGGTATTTTTTGGAGATTGCTGGTTTTGCTTCTAAGGTTTGGATTGTGCTGTTTTTGCTACTAGGGACTTGGTTACTTTTAGAGAGACTGCTAACAATGTCTAACTTTAAAACATTTTCATAAATTACTAAAGCCTAGATTGTATCTTAGCGGTGCCATAAAAATAAAAATAAATCATTAGGGAAATAATAAGGGGAGGCATAGTTTAAAAAGTAACTTATTTTGAATGTTACAACGTATATCACATTTTAGTTTTATGTAAAACTTTTGCATTTAGTTTTGTGAAGTTAGTTAACTTGAAGACAAACATTGTCAACATAAAAAATATTTATTGTCATTGTCAGCTTCGTTTTAGCGACATTCCATTTCCAATTTTCAGAGCGATTTGGCCTCTTCTTAGCTTTCCTAGACGATACAGGAGAAATGCCATCTTCTACGTCAGGTGATATGTGATTAAATCGAACGCTCTGGTTGGTGGAATTGGATTTTGCTGACTTTGCTTATCAGATTTCAGAAAATGAACTTGGATTTCGCAAATTTTGCTAGCAGGACAGATTGTAGATGGATGAATTTAGATCCTCCAGTGAAGAAACATTTGCAGTAAACTATCTCGATACGAAGTGTTGCCAAAGTATCAACTATTAGAACGTGTAAAATTACTTATTCTCTCACATAGGGAGAAAATTAATTAAAGTTGTAGATACTTAATTAAAATGATAATTATATTACTAAATAATTTCTTCTTTACATAAATGTATTATTATTATTGAAAACCAGTCAACTTCCGTCGTATGAAGGGCTGGCAGTGCAGCAAACATTGAACAGAAAAGTATGTAAAAATATCCTAAAATCTAGCGAGATTTATTAAAACGTAATTAAAATGTAGAAACTTATAGAAACGATATGTTGCTAAGTTATTTCTAGTTCAAATAAGGTTTTGTTTTTAAAATTATTAATATTAATAACAACAATAATATTATTAAGATTAATATTATGATTATTATTATCAATGTTATTCAAGACCCTTGTACAATAGATTTACTGTTACTTGTCGTCATTCCCAGTGGCGGCTTAAGGAGGGCTAACGGTGACCTTGTATATCGGTGTCGTTCTAAGTAAGCCAAATTCTTAATGCCCTAATTGTAGTTGCTAGAGCTTCAGTTTGTTTAGGTTGTTAGACTAAAACTTGACTCAATGCTAGAAGTACTAAATATTAAATTACACAATGGTGTGATGAATTATTTCACATACGGTCTTCATTAGATTACAAACGTGATATCTTACCTCCCATCGAGAAAATTCTCAGCACGAGGTGTTATCAAACCCACTGCAAGGTAGCTACTGATTAACTAAGTGAACTATACTGATTCTTGCTTTTTCGATACAAAGCTATGAGCTACTTCTCGATTGCATGTTAGTACCAGTGTTCCGTTGTGTATTGTCCTTACACACACAGTAAAAATGTCTGTATTAATAAACATTTTTTGGTTTTCGAGTGGCTACCACCTTTTTGTGTTAAATCAACACAATACACGGTGTTGATTAGACATCAAGTGTTTGCCTGACGCGATCTTCATCGCTTGCTTTGATAGAAATGGAACATATTCTCAATGAATGAGAATTCTGATCCTTAACTAACAAATAGATCAGTGATTAAACAATGGCATACGTCGTGCGTGTAAGTTTGTGATTGTGGTTCAGCAAAATATGTTGATCCCTATACTGTTTTAATCTAGTGCTTTTCTGTCTGGCAACTTAACCAAGATGAACTTCTAACTCAGCAACCCATGCTCAAATCTCCCTGCAGCCGAAATTTGTTTCTTGGTGCTACTACCGAAATCAAGACGCACAAAAATGTAGTAACACTTGGACACCGAAAAGCGTTCAATTAACACAGACACTTTTACAGTGTGGTTATGACGTAGAAATACGAACGATTCTTCAATACAGTGTGACGTAAGATCTTCTATTCACTGTGGTTCAATATTCAAGTTTTTCTATGAATTTTCAAATGTGATGTATGCTACGTAAATAAGAGTACGTTGCCTTGCTTTATTAAATAAATACTTTTACACCAGTTTATTTTCTATTTGACATTTCTTACAATGATTTTTAGTATATAATTTTGTTAACTTAGGTAATATCCGTTGGCGGTAACAAGTTTTTCTACACTCCTCTTGCTGGCTCTTTTTTTCAATTTAGTGTGACTTGTAAAATGTGAATATTTTAATTAATGTAATATGAGTTCTGGTTTCTGGCAGTGCTTAAATGATATATACTACTTTAGCAAGGAAGATAAAATTTGATTGTCTACGAGACTTGCGCACATGGCTGAATAATGGTCGTATTGGCTTCAGGCGAGCGCGCAGTATTTTGCTACATGTTTCACTACCATAAAAGTGTTACACGTCCTTCGTAATAAACATTTCTTTTATAGGACATATGACAGCTCTTGTAGGACTTGTAGGAGGAATACTGTTACACACGCCATTTCTTGTAAATTCTGACTCTTTACTTTCGCTCATTAAATATATTGTAATGTTGCATTAGCTCAAAAAATACATAATCAATAGTTATAAGGAACCAACTCGACACTAATATGCATTACTAGTGATTTAAAAATAGAAATCTGTAAAGTTAAGATGCACATGAGGATACTAACAGCCCGGATTTTGTCGGACATGTCCGACATTTTAGTCTTTCTAGTAATGTTATGCCAGCATTTGGTATTTTTTTAAAAAAAGTTCGTCATTTTAAAACGCAAGAGGTTCTTACAAGTTGGCGCGCATTGTTTGTGTTGTTTACTGTCAACTCGATTGTCAAAAGTGGTAGTTTTGTCATTATTTATCCCTTATTATGGAGTCGCTCTACATTTGGTAATACTACTGGTCACGCGGGGTGTGTATGTTGTTTCTCATTTCTTTAAAAAAAACCGGGTCGGCAGGATTGAACATAATCGTGTATTAAAGTAGAAGAAAACCTTAAACTTATCCTAACTAACGTTTCACATTCTGATGCCAATAAACGAAATCTAAACGAAATGGCTTTAATTTTGTATTGTATTGTACGTCTGTTTCACGTTATTACCTCGTGAGTAGTAGGCTGAAATCGTGTCTATAAATATTTGTTCAAGTAGTTATGACGCTAATAATTTTCTTGTCAGTGAATAATGAGAAATACTCTGATGGTGTCTTTGCATTCCTTGCAGCTGACTTCAGTCCAGGAATATCACCTGGACCTTACCGCAACCACCTATTCTCTCATTTTACAGTAATCGTCCTATGCCGTATGGGCAAGCCTTTATCAAACACATAATTGATACCTCAGCCTATCAAATTGCACAAGAGAATCCACAATTTGTGTCCTGATATTTCTTCCACCACAAGATTTTCTCCCCTTTGTTAGCTTATGCTTTCCTACGTAATAATTCCTTTCTCTCCGAATATGACTTATCTGAATTATTTCTTTGGCGCTAGTTTTTTCTCTGTTGTACAAACGTCTCTCTCCATGCCGCTTTGGTGATTTTGCTCTTGTCAGACTTTTAATAACACTTGATGACGTATCTTGAAATATTCCCCAAATTTGACACTGTTCCTTTTCAAATATATCCAGTTAATCATATCGTAACCGAGTAAAAACACAAAACACAAAATGTTTAATGGCATTCCCAAGGGAGAGAACAAATGTTACCAGTAATATATTGTGACTTTCGGTCGCCCGGGGTCTCTTAACACCCCTACCACAATAAACATCGACCGGAATTGTCCCCAGCAAACTCCGCACTGAACCAAATATAGCATATGATAAGTGAAGAGGAGCCTGAGAGGTACTGAAGATTACATGAATGTAGTAGCAAAAACCACCACCTATATGCAGTAGCACTGTTGTTAGCAAAAACCACCACCTATGTGCAAGTGCGTTGTCCGGACACCCTGTAATTCCTACAGGGTTAATAACTGTGCTAGCTTGCGTTATGACATTAGTGTCGATAAATCAAACTCGATTACTGTTGTAAGAAAAAGCAAATTATCTACAGTTGTTGCGTTTTCAGTCTCTGTCCATGCAATACGCCAGGTGCTTCTGCCAACAAAAATGTTAATTCAAGCAAATTTAATGTGTAAAGCAATTTTTAGGAAAGTCCTGCATTTTTCAGAGCTTTGTCCTGCATTAGACAATTTGCCGTTGGTAAGCCTAGGAGCACCATGTTATGACAAGGTAAAGAACCGACATCCCTCTATATATTTGACAGTATTAACTCCCGCCATAGAGTGAGTGCTTTCCCTTCGATGTGAGCATAATGCAACAGTGGAAAAACTATTTTCGAAAATGTATGTGTTAGGTGTGTTCGGTATTGAAATTTTCATACCGACTTTCGCTATGTTTTGGATACCGACAATTATCGATATACCGAAATACCGATAATACCGGAAAACCGAAAATACCAATATACCTAATTGAAATGCTTTTACACTGTTGATATGTTGAAAACTATTTTTTTTTCTCAACAGTAAGTTTTAGCTTTAGGGACAAAAGCTGCTACCGTGTTCAAATCTACCCCCCCCCCCTTTTTGTTCAAAGCTGCCCCAGTACGTCCAATTATGAACATTTTGTTATTATGGAAGGAGAAGGGTTATCAGAAACCAAAAAGGACAATTTAATGCGTGAAGGAGTATAGTTACTTGGTAAGTTAACATGGAAAGATATGCTACAGTTCTCTTCTCTCCAGAATCACTGAGATGAAAAACTTTGGTAAACTTTATTTTTATATGGGCCAGTTTAGTAACTTTAGACTCCGACTCGTTACGATTCGCCTTTACCTGTTAAAATCCACACCCATGCCCCTGCCGGAACTCGAACCCGGGACCTTCGAGCCGATGGCCAACCACCGTAGACCGCTCGGCCACCCGGCCGGCTATATGTGAGATGATTTTTTTCTTTCGTACCCACAAATTTCAAGTACCATACTTCGCCAGGTAACGTATACAAATGGTGAAAACAAATTACAGCTGTATGGCATGATGTTTGCAATTTATAAATGTTGGACAAAAAAATCGATTTATAAATTAAAAGTTATCTCCACTGTTCTAAGATGCCCCCCGTTCAAATGGGTCCCCTCCCCCTACTCATGGATGTATGTATTTAGGGGCTTGGCCTGGACCCCCATAAAAAAATCCGGTTAATATGCAAAAAATAGCATAATTTTAGGCGTAATTGTCTATGTTTAGGGTTGTAATTCCTTTTTCACAAGAACCTTGTGTTAGGTAAACCTTGAAATTAATACAGAAAAATTAACAACCGCCGCGACCGGGACGCCAAGCCGGATCTCCCAGTTGCCGGCCGGGTATGCTGTCCATTACACCAGCGCGCCACGTTAATTATCTTTGTATATAGACTACTCCTCACACCTTAACAATCTTCCAGCCCCAGTATCTGGTTACGAAGTCAAGGCGCCCCACACATTTCAAGATTTTTGTTGAGGATTTTTTTCTGCAACCATGCAGTTCGAAATAATATATGTAATTCCTTTTTTCACAAGAACCTTGTGTTAGGTAAACATCGAAATTAATACAGAAAAATTGACAGTTACCCAGTCGGCAGCAAATGGGTGCAAATGTCAATCTTTTAACCTTGCTAGTGTAATAATATAGTGTATGTTTTGTATAATAATAATAATAATAATATATTGTAATAATATAATGTATACACGAGAGATAAGCAATGACAAATTGGCGATCTATAATAAGAAAAGAAGACAAATAAGATTGACATGAGAAAGAAAAAAAGTTGATTATTCATATTACAGAATACTATACTGATAATAAACATTAAAGCATTTACATTAACGCACAGACTCATTTCGAAATCAAGAAAGAGCACGCATCTTGATAAATTATTGTGCTGCAATAAGGCATTTTGAATTTAAGTTTTCAAGGCCTTTAGACAACCCAGGCTCAGACCAGATTGATGATAATGGAAAGATTGGTGGAATGAAGAAAGTCGGAGGAAACGGGAGAACCCCAAGAAAACCCACGCATACGGTGTTTGTTCACCACAAAGCTCACATGGCACGATGAGAGCTTGAACCAACGAATCCAAGCACCAGAAGTGAGCGCTCTAACTATTGAACCACCGAGGTCCGCTCTAATCAGGTACTGTTTGGTCCTTTCCTAATAATAAAAATGCATGTAGCTTTGCCGACTTCACATGGAGTCAATTAACAAAGTCAATAACGCAACGGCAGTTTTGACGATGGGATAAAAGCCAGCAGCAAAAAGCATTTCAGCAACATTTTGATGTAATTCGAAAACTGCTGAGTAAGGATGGTCAGATCCGGATCCAAAAGGAACCGGATATACGAAACTCGGAATTCCGAGGTTTAGGATATCCGGTCCAATAGATTCGTCCGATTTGGGTCGCACATTCAATGATCCAGAATTCGGATTTCGTTATTATGATGCATCTGAAAGAAAGAAAGGAGAGAGAGAGAGAGAGAGAGAATTGCACTTTTTAATGTTATTTATTACCTTTAGCTATCTAAGACTCAGGCCGGGATATCGGCCAGGGCCTGTGTCGAAGGTGCCACCCCGACATTTGCCTTGTATGAAACCTCAGTCAGGATGGTCGAACGCTCGGATCGAACTCACAACCTCCCGAACGCTCTAATACTGAGTTACGGAGGCTCGTTGAGAGAGAGAGACAGCTCTTTGTCCCTCTCTTTCCCTATCATTCTTCTTCCTTCTCTTCCGGAGAGGGGGAGAGACGAGAGAGAGAGAGAAAAGAGAAGAGAGAGAGAGAGGTCTGGATGTGGTAGGCAGAGCATGGGGAAGGTATTGGCCAGGGCTTTCCATAATTTACCATAAATAAAGCTAATTTAATTCAATTTATCTGAAACTCGAAAAATATATTTTATTGAAATAGCAGTGTAGTTGATTGTTATTGGTCTTTGTTCAAAGTTAGTTGATAGGAACATTTCTTAACGACTTTTATTTTTTCCTAAAATACATGCTTTATTTCTCAAAAGCAAATTACGTAATCTGGAAAAGGAGTTTCGTATTATTTTGCTGCATGCTTAAAAGGCAAGAGAGAAGGACATGTTTTGTTCTTTCCTTCTAAGAGTGCCATGTTTATTTCATAGTGACTGATAACCACGTCACAGAGCAAAGAGTAGTCACTGTTGGCGATGGGGAGGGCGGGGTTTGAAGAGACAAGCAGGTGCTGTCGATTATTTGTTTTCCTTTTGTCACTCCAATATGTGTATTAGTAACAGACTATTATAGGACTGGTTTCAATGACACTACTCTTGCAATTCATGTATAACTCAGTAAATTTTCTCTCTTTCTATGATTCTGTCTTCCCTCTCTCTTTTCACAATAATCCAAAATGAAGAGTAAATGAAACCAAAATAAGACTTATCGTTTGCTAGCCGAAGATATCCCCCCAAAATACGTACGACAGGGTGCCCACAAGCAGAAGAAAATATCAGGAAATGTCAGAAATTTCAAGATTTATCAAGAGAAGTCAGGAAAATTATTAAATATGAAGTCAAAAGTCAGGAAAAAGTTCAAAATCTACTGTTGCGGCAGGAAATTTACCCTAAGGGTCTCATATCTATGTGAAGATACCAGAACATCCTTTTGTCCGAGTTTTGGAACATATCTCCAAGACAAGCAGGGAATTACCAGGTTCGATGATTTCTATGCTTCCCTTCTTTCAAATAAAAAAAAACTCATCACTGTGGAAAGTGGTAAAGTCGAGTTTGATATTTTCCCACGGAAATGCTACAGTTGAGGGTGGTTTCTGTATCAACAACTCTGCTTTTATTGAAATCCAATTTGAACATACAATAATAGCACCGAGGAAAGTGCATGATGCTGTTATCAATTGCAAAGGAATTCATAGTATAGTCATCATAACATGCTCATAACATGACTTACACAACATGATCATGACGGAAAAGTTGTAAATTTGGGTTATTTTAATCAGTACCTTTGCAAAATATTTTAATGAAAACTTTGTTCCTGTAATTTTATTGTAAAAGAAGTAATAAAATCATATAATTTGCTACTCAGGGGAGAGATGGGCAGCTATGGGGCTGGTGGAGGCTGCATGTAAAAGAAAAACAAAATATTTTGCAAAAGTTAAAATTGGATAGTCTGAGAGTCAGGAATGTTTTAGAAATCTGGTCAGGAAAAGTAATGAAATTTAAGTTCACAAATTTTGTGTGCACCCTGTACAAATTTGGAAAGGCTATGATGATGTGTCAATGACCCAGATATCCGAATATCTAAAACTCAGATCCGGATTGTGATAATTTTGATTTTACGTCAAGTTTTGGAGCGGGTCTATGCTTGGGAACCGGCCCGACCCGGTGACCAGATTTAGGTCTCCTCACCCGGAGAACAAAGTAGAATATTTGAGTATTTCCTTGCGTTTCAAGGGAGACCGAGGTCGCTGGTGTTACCCCCCAGAGCACGAAAATTACGAAACTGGAGCTCATTATTCTCAGGCCAGGTTAATCGGGTCAAGTTTTAAACCAGATCACGTATATACTGGTCAGACCTGGTCACCAAACCTTACCTGGTTTCAGCTCAGCCGTGCTACTTGCTTCATATAAGTTAATAGTATTATTTTTTTTAGAATTTCAGACGAATTCAGTATTTCAATATTCCGATATTGTTAAGTATATTGATACTGTTCGGCTTTCCTCCAACAAACCAGAAGACGTAAGTCCGACATCGGCATTTGGTCGGCGAAGTTCGGCCGACGAGCGAGCCGACGTCGGGTTGTGAAAAATCCCGACCAGAAGCGGACCTCGGCGGGCGGGTTTTGGGCGGGGTTACACCTCTATGTCGACTCCGACGGCGACGCAGAAGATGGCCCGACGACACCGATGGCGGCTCGGAAAACGACCCGACGACCAATCGCCACCTATGAATCTCGCAGACCAGGCATTTATCCAGAATTTGGTTTTAGGAGGGGTCTGGGGGACACTAAGGTGTGTCCGGGTATGAAATGTAGTATATATAATTACGCCCGAAGTTATACTATTTTTCAATGAAACTGAGTTTGGGGGCTGCGGACTCCTAAGTACGTCACTGGCGCCGACCATTCCCCGACTACTAGTTGGTCGGGCCGCCGCCGGGGTCGGCATTTGGGTTTCTGGGTCGGTATATCGATATTTCGGTATTTTCGGTGTTATCGGTATTTTGATATTTCGGTATATCAGTATTTTCGATATTTAGGTATATCGGTATTTTCGGTATATCGGTATTTTCGGTGTTTCGGTATGGGTGATACCGAAGTTTCGGTATTCCAAAATACCGATACAGATTTCGGTATATCGATACTTTTGACAGCCCTAGTATGTGTACTTTAAGTATTTCAACTCCTCAATTTAAATGTGATACTCAAAACATCGTACCACCCAAAGTTTTTGTAAAGATGGAACAGATTTGCATGAAATAATATCTACAGGAAAACACTGTATGAAGCACATAAGTGCCGCATCGCTTTCAATTGTTGTACACTTTTTGTCAAAGTGTATTTGTACTGTATGTAATTCGACTTCTTGAATTTACATATGATACTCAAAAACATCGTATCACCCACAGTATATGCACAAATCGAACAAATTTGAATGAATAAATATCACATAATAAATGTATTGCACAAGCACCATGCAGAAGCAGAATACAAATGCACATCGCCAGTACCAGAACCAGAACTTCGTACATGAAGGGTGGTTTGAAACAACAACATATGTAAATATACACACAGTGAACATATTCATGCATGAAATGATTTACAAAAGCGTTCAATTTACCTCATTCATTACGTGGTTTCCTGCTTGTCATGGCGTGACTCCTGCCTTTCCTCTTGTGGGATGTCTGGGTGCTCACAGTGAAGCATCCAGCAGTAGTCACCAATCATCCGAACGTCTCACTTTCCCTTATATCATCGTTCGATTTCCTTTATATCCTGCTGGAATCGATCGCCCTGTTCCTCACTTATAGCAACCAGGTTAGGAGGGATGAAGTACAGGTGAGAATTTAAGAAGTGTAACTTCAAACTCATTGGGCATCCCATCAATTTGAATTTAGTCAGCCTGTTCTCAACTATGTCGGTATAGTTCAGGCTAAGATTATTTCCCAGAAAGTTGTGAACCACACACATAAAGGCAGTCCAGAGTTCTTGCTTCACGTCATTCATTGATTGGAGGAAATCGTCATCTAACATTAGTTTCCGAATATCTGGACTAGTGGAAACGCCCTCTTTCAACTTAGTATCTGATAGATTGGGGAACTTATTGCATAGGTACTTGAAACAGTTGCCATTCTTTTGTAATGCCTTAACAAACTGCTTCATAATGCCCAGTTTTAAGTGCAGAGGTGGCAATATTATTTTCACTCTTTCCACTAGAGGTTCGCACCTGATATTTTTGTCCCCTGGAACCAATTCAAACCTTAGACGCCACTGTTTTTGTTCCCAATGTTTGTCATGGGCTCGACTATCCCCTTCACAGGTGAAACAGGGAAACTTAGTGTATTCTGACTGTTGGCCTAGAAGCATACCCAACAGTTTCAAATCCCCACACACCATCCAATTGTGATCTTTATAATGAATGGTAGTAAGAAGCATCTTAATTATAATGTGTAATGGGGACCTAATAAGTGTGTCAAGAGAAAAACAAACATGATGTAAGCAGAAGTAATTATAAACATTTACGTAGTCAAGTAGTGGTAGCAGACAACAGCGACTCCAAGTAGAGAAACTTGGAAGTGCTCAAGTCACGCCTACAAGAAAAACTGAAGAGACCTATAAAAGACCCTCCAATTACCATAAAAGTATCACTCACTCATTTCGATAGTGGTCACCTCTTCCCTTCTCTCTGACTTGGTTTCGGAGTCAAGTCCCTAAACCTCCCTACCACCGACTTGGTTTAGAGTCGGACTACCTTACCTTTCTGACTTGGTTTTGGAGTAAGAATCCTTTTCATCGCTTTACACCAATACCGACCCAAGTCAGATATATAATTCGCTACATTAAAGAGGTGAACCACGTATAATCATTACAACCTAAGTTCCGAGCACTAATTTAATCAACTTTGTCCAGTCTTTGTATATAACATATCATGAAATTTTATATTAAAATGGTGTCGGTCGAAAAGTCAATCAGCTCTATGTTCTTTATTTAGTAACCACGAAACATACGGTCCTACGTCGAAAGGTTCTATCTATGTTTTTAGTAATAGACAACCAGTAAAATCGTTACGATATTGTCGTATGTTTCCTTGAGGTACAGGGAAGGCCGATAGGTACTGAGGCATATGTGTTACCATGGTGCAGCAGAACTGCCTTAAGGCTTCTTTTCGATGTATCAATGAAAAGTCTCCAGTCACCTTCCGCGTAAGGAATGTTAAACTGCTTCATCAACCCTTGAACATCACTGCAGTCTACACCAACACACCCTCTGCAGCAAACTATAATGTGAATATCAAGTCATTTTTTCTATAAAATGTAACTGATGTACCAGCTGCTAACAATTTTCTTTCTTGCAGTCTTGACCCTAGGAGCTATGCTTTATCCTTTGTCAACCCTAGATCACAGAATAAATCATTGAGATATGACTGAGTGAAGACTCAAGGGTCGTCATCAGTGCCTACCTCAAACGCTGTATCATTCCTCCCCTCCATGGTATCTCTGTCATCACTGTCGTCCGTTAATGTCTGTTGAGGTTGTGGTATAGGTATATCCGGGCCATGTGGAACAGGACGATTTGCTGAGCGAATGATCGGATACACAATATCCTTCTTGTTTTTCCTGTTGAAACCAGTGATCTTACAAGAGCAGAAGTAGCAGTCGTGGGTATGATTCGGTTGTTCCCAACAGACCATAGGAATGCCAAACCTAAATGACTTCTTTTTTCCTGTAGCCTGCCGTCGTAAATCTTCTACACACCCTACCTGTGGAGCCCATGGTTTATTTACGTCACCTAGTTTCACTCCGAAATAGGCATGGTATAGAGTGTATCGCATTTGGAATTTTAAACGGAAGTTGAGTCAACAACACGTCACTACTAGCTTGTTACGTAACACGTGAACTGTAAATACAACTTTAGATACACGTTTTGCCAGGTCGCCTCGGTGGCCTGGTGGTTAAGGCGTCGGCTTTTTGAACAAAAGAGCCCGGTTTGAGTCTCGGCAGGGGTAACACTTCTTCTCTCTTTCAAAATACATTTTCATATGTTTATATTTATTATTAATATTTATTATTAATATTTGTTTTCTTGCATTTTTCGTAGATTATCTTAAATTAGTGATCACACGAACGTGAAGGATAGGTAAGGTTAGGTGCGGTCATGTATCTTTAAACTCTTTGTTCTCATATACCTCACAGTTCTTGACGCAACTTCCATTCAAAATTCCGATAGTGATACGCTTGTGGCATGGTAGACCTTCTTCACGAAAGCACTTATGTTCCTTCCGTCTCTTTTCACCACAAGTTCATCACAAATATAATTAAAATTGTTAGGGGAGTTTACACAGCCTCGTGTAGACATATTCCACTAACACTTCCTCCCCTACAAATACAACTGAACACAGAGAACACAACAGCATTTGTATTTCGATACCTTGCTATGTGTCGGTAGAGGCGCAAGTGTACAACAGTTGAAAGCGATGCGGCGCTTTTGTGCTTCATATGGTGTTTTCCTGTATGATATTATTTCATGCAAATGAGTTCGATTTGTGCAAAAACTGTGGGTGATATGATGTTTTGAGTATCATATGTGAATTCAGGAAGTCGAAATACACAAGGTACACATACATATTTTATTTCATTTTTTTTTTTTTTTTACTTTTCATTTTGTTGCCGAAATTGAGGTGGGTACCTTGTCGAATATATGTTGAAGTGTCGACAAGCACGTAGTGATATTTTTTGTAGTTCGAATAGCATCCGTTCTGAGTTATTGAAGTGAAATGGTGATATGTTGTTGATCACTGAATTAATTTCAAGTGAATTTTCAAAGTCCCATTAATGAATTATCCCATTCTCGATTGTAGTACCTTTCCACTTGCAAGCAAAATTGTATCAGTAGGGAATCTAAGATCTTTCAGAAAATCTTAATTTACTTTTATTTAAGAAACACTTATTTTTGCAGTGTTTCCGGGTGGAATCCGGAAAAACAGGTACCTTTGTTATTCTAATGTTCCTGCTGAGGAGGCACTTCGTCCTAGAAGCAGAAGAAGAATGGACCTTTTTCAAGTCACCGGGTGAAGCAGCTTTTTCACTGAACCATTACCAAGATAATCCAAAATTTGTTTTAACCACTGATTTTGTCAGAGGCCTCAATGGGAGGATGTCACCACTTCAAATTTTCGAGCACCTCCCAACCTAACTTTTTACTGTTAAAACGGTACAAAAACCATGTAAACCTCTACTTACACCTCCCTAATTATAGCCTTACACCACCTTAAACTGAAAATCCTGGAAGAATCCCTGGTTTTAACTTATTCAGCTACATTTCCTTCTCACTCTTCATTATAAGAAAGATTACTCCATCCTTAATACTTTTTATCTATATTCTTTAAACCTTGAATCTGGCACTTAGAATGGACAAGCAATTAAGTAAATTAGAAAAATCCTAATACGATTTATGAACGCGATGTCTAAATTACGTCAGATGATCTGTTTAAAGCAGCTGTATACGTGCCTAATTATTCTGTGGAGTCTGAAGTTGACTTAACCTACGTTGAACGAAAATGTCAATTATACAGAATTCAGTATTTAAAACTTGGCCATAAATTCCAAACTTTTGAGATTTTGTATACCTTGGGTTGTTGCAAAATATCTCCATTGAACTCATAACAGAACCAGAAAAGCTATACTTCATTTTATAGAATGGAATTTCAGTGACAACGTTTTTCTGCTCTCGTGAGAATTTCGATTTCCTCACTTAGGCCCCTTCTAACATTGGAGGATTCAACTGACATTCAACTACAGCTTGTATAGTTTTCTATTAACTCTTTATCGCCTTTCTCTGGTAATAGATTAACAGGACTTGCGAGTATTTCTTTCTCCTTGAGATACATTGAGAATAATTTAGTAACTGATTTTTATACGTTCTCACTTCCACATTGAAACCATTTCTGCTGTCAGGTTATCTAATTCTGGTGACATTATCTTCATTCTGCTCCTAAATATTAAATCAGCGTATTTCATATGTATTCAAATTTTACGTCCTTTTCTTCTCCGACTCTTTCCATACTTTCCTTACTTCTTTTCCTACCAAGATTGTTGTATTAGCATTTAAATTTCATAAAATAGTACTTTCTGCCTTACTTTCTTCCTGACCATGTCATTAATTTCTTCCTATTCAGTTTTTCTATATCAAATTTCCTATAATTGTATTTACCTTCCTTTTTCCTGATTTAAAATTAAACTTTGGTTGTCGTTTGTTATTTTCTATGCCTGGTATTTCATTGGTGGATCGAAATAAGCAAGAACAATGACTTGACGTATTAGTACAAACGATAAACGAAGTCACTGTTATCTAACCGAGCAATTACAGTTTCTTTTACTTATAACAAATACACCAAACATTCGTTGAAATGTAGGTAGGTTGCCCAGTTGTTATGAATTATGTATCCCTTTCTAAATATCGTTCCGCAATAAGATACTTTCGAAATATCAATTCGTGGCAAACGAATTTATATTACGTGCTGTAAGGTAGTACCATTCATGCCTATTTCGATTTAGTAGTACTTCAGAGATTTTCTGCTGATCTAATTGCTTTTGGGAATCCTTTACTCATCCATTGCGCAATTTCGGAATATACATGTTTTTTTTAAAAAAAGACCAGGTTGAGGGTATCATGCAGCCTCAGTTCTGCTGTTATAGTATTGGAAATATCACTCAAAAACTCATAGCGCTGAAACAAAACACTTGTGCAGAATCGAGGGTCTAGACTTTTTTTCTGACTTTCATATCTGAAATCTTCTGAGGTTGTTTGTCTGTGTTATTTTGGAACACTCTATATACAGGGTGTCCTATTTTAATCCCACCAAGGGAATATTACAGAACCCTGCAATGAGAAACAAAAGTTCTGCCCGGGTAGGTGTACCTTTAGTAGGGGGACACCTGATTAGGGGAATTTCAGTCATGGTGGCCATCTTGAAAGCCGAAAAATTGAATTTAGATAGAGAATTTGTATAGGGAACAGGGCCATCTGGCATATTATTTTAGGTTAGATCGTCTCCAGAAATTCAAATATGAAGTCAGATTTCATCATTTATTTAGAAGATAGGAACTCTGAAATTTAGCATTTTGCAAACGGATTTTGCAGAATGTTTGTCATCTGTTGTTTCATGTGATTCAGCATACCACTAAACATGAACGGGTCAATATCGTGCTCATGAATAGTGGTGGCAATACAATGGTGATCGCAATTGACTCAACGCTCGTCATCCGGACAGAGACATGGTTGTCATGTTAATCAATCCGCTGGAATCGCAAACCTCTGCTAGTTAATTAAAATAAATTGCAGTTGGGTAATCTCTGTCTACTTGTGCTATTGCTAACTTCCAATAATGATGAAAGTGGCCAATCTAGACGGGAAGTAAAATTTAGTCGTGTCGGCCATCTTGAAAGCAGCCATACTGGATGTAGGCCGGGAATGTGTATAGGGAGCAGGGTCATGTAACGTATCGTTATAGACTTCCTTGTTCCGAGACAGTAAAATGTGATGTTAGTTTTCGTCTGTGTTTAGAAGATAATTACTTTGAAATTTTAGGTCTTGAGAATGGTAGTTTATGGTTCTTGGTGGCCCTTGGCCATGATGCTTTAGTAGCAAGTGTTTATTATTAATACCTGATGACAAATTAAAATAATTCTTTATTTAAGAGACAGAAATGTGAACTAAAGGTCCAGGTCACGGGTCTAATGGCTACCGTGCTGGACTTCGAATCAACAATGACGAGACACGTGGTTTTGAATCCGACGGGTGACCATCAGACTGAGGTTTTCCAGGATTTCCAATGTTTCTTCAGGTGAATGATGGAACGGTACCTTAATTAACGTCCTGATCAACTCCTTCCCACTTTCTTTGTCCTCTGCTATGCTCGTAACTTTCCTCTCCGTAAAAAATAAAGAAGGAGCAGAAGTAGCCCCTCTGACGTTCTTCAATGTCACACATGCGAAGAGTCTACAAGGACGGAAAACGATAGTTGGGGCGGGAACGACATTTAACATGTATCACACATAGGGAGATTGGGTTGTTACTGTACAGGTTGACATGATGCACTGTACGATGAAACGCCACTATACGAAACTAGAAGTGCTGTCAATGTTCAAAAATATCTCCATTCGCTTGAATGCATAGTGCAAGTGTCTGCTGAAACTCGGTGTCATTTGCTAGTAAAAAAGCTCGTGGTATGTTTCTACAAGCAGTGCGAATTCGCGCAATCACGTCTTCTCTAGTTGTGGTTCCCTCTCGTAGACCAAGTTCTTCAAAAAGCTCCACAAATAAAAATCATGTGGCGACAAATCGGGTAACCTCGAGAGTCAAGGTATTGATCAACTTCTACCAATCCCTCTATCAGGAAAGTGCGTATTAAAATAATTCCATACACCTCGTGCATAATATAGCCCCGCCCCATCTATTTGAATCCACATTCGCTAACGTGTTTGCAAGTGAACATCTTCAGTAAAAGAGACAACTGATTTCGTAGGAACACGACGAAGTCTTATCCGTTATCTTTCCCTTCAAAAATGTATAGACCTATGAGGTAGTCATTAATAATCCCACACCAAACGTTGGCACGCCAGCAATGATGTACACCTATTTTTCTCGCCCAACGGGGGTTAACGTCGGGCCAGTAATGACAATTTTGTCTGTTCATTTTACCAGTATTTTCAAACGATGCTTCGTCTGAAACATTATATAAAAACGTAGGATCATTTTGTATCACGCGTTCTGCCAATTGGCAAAATCCAGACGTGTTCTCTGATCGTGTGGGGTAATTGCTTGTGTTAATGTGATGTGGTACGGATGGTGATGGCTGATCGACAGTCTGTGCATACTTGATCTTGGAATACCTATCTCTCTTTCCATTTGGCGAAGGCTAACATGTGGATTTAGGTAAATACATGCAACCACGGTAAGCAGACGCACATCATTCTAATAGGCGTTTCCAATTGCTTCTACGTGTCAAGTGACCGGTGCGATCTCGTCTCTCAAGATCTCGAATCACTGTATGATCTGGATGTTGTAGATTTGGATAACGAGCCTGATATACTCTAGCCGCACAACGATATCTTGCTTGATATTCGCCGAGAATAAGCAACATGTCAACAATTTCTGATGGGGTGTAATCAGCCATAATTACTGTTGGCGACGTGTGGATTTAAAGTAAAAGCAGAAACAAATCTAACGAACGTCACTTCTGACAGGCGACAGTAAGTGTAATGCGAACAAGGAACTAAATCTGGATGTACACTGACTCTATCTAATTACACTTACTGTTCTTCACTACATTTGTTTGCAATCTCAAGTTTCTTGCACTTCAGTAAATAGTCATTCACAAACAATTCCGGTTTCTCACACAATGACAAATATTAATCATCACTTTTGGCTAATAACACAGTTCGATCATCAGCTGATGAAACAAAGAAGAAACATTTGTGTCAAAGACTTTCTTCAGTTCAAAAAATAGCTTTCTTCAGTTCACACATTCAGATAGCATACTTTGCACGGGTAGCAGTAGTGTGCACTTCTCATCCCGAACTATTCAATCGCCTAATTTATTTGAACAGACATAGCAGCACAAGCCAGTATTGTTCATTGCTTAGAAGGAAAAGTGCTTCTGGGACACTCATACGAAAATGAAAGGGTCAAATAAGGTCTGCATCTGCAGTATCAATATTATTATTTTGTAAAAGCGTCAATAACAACAGCCCCACAGTAAGCATAATAAACAATGCAGAGGAAAACCATCAGTCCTACTGGTAGTAAGTACAAGTAGTTCTTATTTCCCCATCGCTCTGGTTCACATTGACATTCTGAATTTAAATGTATCTATTGCCTTTTGGCATCTTTGGTTCAGACTAGTTAAGATAGGGAACAGAATGTGGGAAGTAGTTGCTGTGGTTAAATAAAGTACCATTTTTGCATTTACCTGAAGAAATATTGGAAATCCTAGAAAACCACAGTCACGATGCTCTTCCGTGGGATTGAAAACCACTTGTCCCCCATTGCCGATTCAAAGTCCAGCACGGTAGCCATTGGACCCGTGAGCTGGACCTCTAGTTAACATTTCTGACTCTTAAATAAAGAATTATTTTAATTTGTCATCAGGTACTAATAATAAACAGTTGCTACTAAATTTGTTTCTTCAGCCTAAAGCATCATGACTAAGGGCCACCTAGAGCCATCAATTGCCATTCTCAAGACCAAAAGTTTCAAAGTAATAATCTTCTAATTAAAGAAACACAGATGAAAAATAACATCACATCTTATTGTCTCGGAACAAGGAAGTCTGAAACGATATGTTACATGACCCTGCTCCCTATACAAATTCTCTACCTAAATCCAATATGGCGGTTTTCAAGATGGCCGCCATGACTGAAATTCCTCTAATCAAGTGTCCCCCTTCTGACGGTACACCTACTCGGGCAGAACTTTTGGTTTTCATTGCAAGGTTCTGTAATATTCCCGTGGTGGGATTAAAATGGCACACCCTGTATACTGCATGTCATTTGTGCCGATTCTACCTGCATTCTATCTTCAGAGCAATGTTGTCTTCGGACGCATTCTGTTTAGATCTAGCTACGTGTGATTAAAATGAGGATCCAGAATTTTGACTCACAATGCTTTCTCCAAATCAGTGACGAGTAGTCCATTCACTTTGGTTCACTTGGGTACAGCAGTTTCCACGACAAGAACGAAGAATCCACTATTATACAGGTATTTGTGACAAAAGTAAGCAAAGATACAGTGTTACGACAAGTGTATAAGTGGGTAACGGAAGGTTGGCGAGGATCGCTACCTAAGCAGCAACAAGGCCAAGAATATGGGGCCTATACCTTCGTCTGTCGAAAACCAATAATAACAATTCAAAATGGATGTTTACTGTTCGGAAGATGATTAGTGGTGCCTTCAAAATTTCGTAAGGATATTTTGATAGGCTTACACAAAAATCATTTAGAGATGAAAAGAATAAAAGCCATAATGAGATTCTACTTCTGGTGGCCCTGAGTAGAATCGGAATTATATACCTTTTTAAACTCATGGGTAATCTTGCCAAGAAGTGAGTAGGGAATCGTCTGAAAAATGGTACAAACCATGGAGAGAATCTCGTGAACCACTGAAAAGAGTTTATTTGGCCTTTTTTTTTTATTTTGCCCGTCACAGATTTCTAGTTTGGGCAGACAATTTTTCGAAATGGGTAGAATGGAAACTTATGGATACCACTAATGCTGAAGAAACAATATAAAACAGAATGCATTAGTGGCAAGCTATGGTTTCTAAAACTCATAGTCACCCACAATGGTCCTCCTATCAATAGTTTCCGACTACAAGATTGGTGTGTCAATAATAATATTAAATTTTACCACTCTCCACAATGGTACCCACAAGGCAATGGGTTTCGCATAACGAAAGGTGCAAGATGTGAAAGTGCTATTGAAAAGAACCTCTAGAGGTATCAGTATTCATAACTGGAAAGACATAGTTGAGAATTAACAGCAAAGTTTAGGTTTCGCCCAAACGAAGACACTAGGGTACAAATCTCCAGCAGAATTAGTATTATCCAATAAACCTAGAACTATTGATAACAGTCTCTTCCATAGAGTGACACAAAAGAAGAAGCGAAACAAATGGATCCCAATTATTTCAAGAATGCCTCCACCAGAAGAAAGGAACTTGGTAAATAATTTTCCTAATTGGAATCCGGATTTCATTCAAGTACAGGTAATGAGGCTAATTGGGAACAGAATGGTTCTCGTATTACAAAATAACAGACTAAGGCAAGTGCATTTAGATCAAATTAAGAGAGGCAACGATAGACCGGCGGAAGGAATGCAAAAAATTAAAAAATAGAAATGCAATCTTACTGGTGGAATAACTCTAATATTGGAGATAAACTTGAGTTGCCATCTACCACTAATTCACAGCAAAATCAAGAGAAGATGCCAGCTACCGGAGTGTGAAGATTGTGTCAAACGAAAAGGAAAAGATTTCCTTGTGAAAATTATGAAATGAAATAAAGGAAAGGAGAGAAAAGAACATAAAGGATAGGAAGAAGAAAATTGTGAAAATGGAGTTGAAAATAAGGAAATGGAGAGAAAAAAATAAGAAAAATTTCTTGATGTTTCTAACTATTGAAAATAAGGTGATTGATATAAAAGAAAAGAAAAACATAGTAACCCTAAGGAGATTGATATTCATGACATAAAAGAAAATAAGAAGATAGTAAGCCTATCATTTGATGAAATTGAAATAATATTGAAACAGTATTATGAACACAGACTGAAAGTGATGCGAATCATGGGACATTGTTTTGTTTATAAATGGTGCAAACTGTCTCAAAAAGATGAATGTCCTTACATAACTCACGCGATAATAAGCACCTTATGAAAGTTGCGCCAAACAACCAAAATATCCAGTTACCGGAATAGATAGTCAGTGTCGAATCACCAGCGGAGCATATAAAAGATGGAGAAGAAAAAGAGGACTTTCTAAATAAATGCTTAACTGTAATTAAAAATAGTTGTGTAAATAAAAATAATAATTCAGGTTGTAAATAACCCCAAGGTAGTCAGGAGTATGCAGGTAATGTAAGGAACACAAAATCATGGTTAAATGAAAATCAGGTATATGTATGTAAAGCTGACAAATGTACTAAGGTTATACTTGTAGAACGAGAGGTATATAACGAAAAGATATGGAATCCTTAAAAGAAACAGGTCTCGAGATAAAAAGGAAAGACCCTTTACAGCGGATTATTAATACTGTAAAAAAATATGTTTAAAATAGTTTGTGGATAACTGATAATGAAAAAGAGAACTATAGTTTCAGCGTCCAACCTTCCATTTGCCTTCGGGATAGATAATTGCATAAAGCAATAAACCAGTTAGACCGATTGTGGCGGCGTACTATTACCCAGCTTACAAATTGGCAAAAGAGCTATTGAAGGTCATTTGGGAATTACAGCCAAGCTTTGAATTTACAGTAAAGAACTCATTCCAGGTTGTGGACAAGTAAAAATATATATTATAAAGGACACAGATAAATCATTCCTAAGCAGCTTTGATGTAAAACATTTATTCCCCAGCGTCCCACGCCAACAAACATTGGCCATAATCCACGCGTGGTTTTTGTACAAGGGTGTAAATCAGCTAGTAGCTGACGAATATACCAGGGGCCTCCAAATATGTATTGATTACAGCTATTGTAAATTCAACAACCAGATTTGGTTTCAAAAGAATGGCTTATCGATGGGTAATCTACTTTATCCAGTGTTAGCAGACTTCTTCATGGATGATTTTGAAAGTAATGTTCTTGGAAAAAATTCCAGACATTGTAATGGGTGTTAGGTACATTGATAATTATTTTGTAATAAGGGAAAACAAGCCAGTAGACGTTCTTTATCAAAAATTAAGCCGCGAACATAAGAATATTTCATTAACAAGAGAAGATAAAAACACACATTTCTCTGCCACATTTGGATATTTTAGTAGAAGAGAAAGAAGGAAGATTCAATACAAGGGTTTACAGGAAACCAACAGCAGGTGATGAGTATATTCATAAAAATTCGGGACACCCAGCACAGATTAAGCAAAATGTGTGGAAAAATATGTTCTTAAGAGCCATGAAACTTTGCAACGGCGAAGAAGCATTAAAGAAGGAGGTAAGGCAGATAATTTACACGGTCGAGAAGAATGGATATACAAAGGAGGAAATTATTATATCGTGGAAAAAGTTAGATCAAAACCCAAATTCAAAATAAATCTGCAACTAACGGTTGATCAAAACCTACAGAGGTTAGAATAGGGATACCAGGCTTTAGTGGAACATCAAAAAAACTACAAAGGCTGTATAAAAGATTCAGGGTACAAGGGATTTTGTAACCGAACATGAAATTACACAATATTTTCCATGAACACAAAAGAATAATAGAAACGGAAGAAACAGACGGCATATGCGAAATTGGATGCTCTTTTTAGAAATCTTATATTGGTCATATTAAAAGAAAAATCAAAACAAGGGTAAAAGAACACCAAAGATACATAGCAAACCAAACGGATAGCTCAGAATTGTCACAACATGTAATAGAGGAAGGGCATCATATCGTGGGATACAAAAAAAAATCAAAACAGTCAGAACACAGCAAGAACGAGACATTTGGAAATCAGCTTTCATCATTAAAAGAGGAGACAAGTTAATAAACAAGAAATCAGGAAACTTAACGGAACAATGAGGAAAGTTAGAAATCAGCAACTGGAAACACTGTGAAACCACTGTATTGTATATAAATGTACATGTTAAGTCATTGTAGATAGTGTAGATCACAGCTGAGGAAGCTCCAGTGAGTGGGGCGAAATATTCTGGAAAATAAATATTTTTTCGTTCAACGGTGTATTTTATTAAAATATTCAGGAAGTTAAGATGAATTCCCTAAATTTTAGAAAAATTATAAAAATAATCACATTAGTTAGATAAAAAAGATTTAGGCTAGTTTTTGCAAGAGTGAGATAATTAGACCGCTGTTTATATTGTTTAATTTATGACGTATTTTATAAATGTTATCTTTACGTTGTTTGCTTTGTTGACATGATAGTGTGACATAGATTTAGGACATGATAGATGGTTGATACGTATACGATCTACATGATCAAATGAATTGAAGTTACTATAAAACAGAAATTTAGTAAGCAATGGAACAGATGATATATCTTGAAGATAACTTGCGAGTATTTTCACGAAATTGCATTAATGCGATGATATAGTGTGAACGTTTCTTGTATTGAAAGTTGGCCTCACCCGGAGATGACCTACCGGGATGAGGATAGAAACATGCATATCTTTAATAAATACAATGATGAAATGTGAAAAATATTACCGTATCAACCAAGTAATAATAATGTGTATTTTAGTTGCCAAATTTGAACGGTAAACTAATTTATGAACTTATTTATTACGGTATTTGATATTTTCTTAAGGATGAATTTTAGATACCACCTCGATTTATCGTGAGAAATACCCCAAATAGCAAAATATCAGATTGTAAACAATTTGAAATATGCAGTGAGTGTAGTAAAGTAAACAAGCTAGTCAAATTAACTATAATAATAGTGAGTACTTAAGGTTATGTTATAAGAAAACTTTCAAAATGTTAAGTTTATTAATTATATACAATCATGTTATTAAATTTGGTCGATTCGGATTCTTCACTGAGTTTGGTGAGTTTGGTAAGTATTTGGTGAGTTTTACTTACACTTCCATAAAATAATCTACTCTCGCAGGAAGAGCAAACTTCTTTGGACACAAAAATACAGCCATCTCAAGTTTGTGTTTCTTAGTTTCAAGGAATTCCACACTGATATAAGTAACGGTTGGATTTAGCTGAAATTTTTCCCAGCTACTTAATACTATCCAAATGCTAAACGCTGAGATGACTACAAGAATGATACACCATAAACACCTAAAACAAAGCAATATTAAGTATTAATTATTATGTTTTTGAAGTAAATTAAACAAGTAAACCAATAATAACTCTATGCTTATATTTTCTAAAATATGTTTAACATCAGAGGTACAACTAACTCAGCGCTATTATCTTCCTATTATCAACACGTAAATTTATCGAGAATAAAGGTTAATATTTTAAGAATATAAATATTTTCGAATATATGGTACAAAATTGTTCCTTCATTAAATAATAATTAATTTTAAAAATTATAGTTATCGAATCGTGAATTACTTACAAGTTACCATCCTCTATATAGTGGTATTTCTTCTAATCGAGATTGCGATTTAAAACTCAATACTGCAACAATTTTTGAAGCGAATGTTTACGATGATTTATGCACCTGCAGTTCTGTGACATGTTAATGAAACATTAAAAATACACATTTAAGAACTTCGAAGTCTTGAATCAATGTATAACTTTATCTTTATTATAAGATAATAATGAGACTGATTTACGAAGTTTATATTACAGTAGCACACAAAATACTGTAATTGTTTTGTTGTAAGGTAATGGAAATTTTATCCATTGCATCCTCGAAAACTATATTACGGAACTTTACAAGCCTGGTTCATTTTATAGTTTAGTACATTGTTACCAAAACCAGTACTGCTGCCTTGCCATTAGTAGACGGATCAACAAAGGCTAGGGGAAGATAGCCTCGAACAAAATATCATTATAAGGGGAAGCAGCGTCACCATTACCATTCTGAGGCTGAAGATGAATGACATCGGCAAGGCTCAGAGATGGACAGAGGACGACATCTTGAATGTCTGCCTTGCTTCGAGGTCGTAGAGCTGACAGCTCTACACCGCTAAAACATGTCAAGAAACAGTAACAGATGGTTCAAGGATTCCTCTGGGGTAAAATATTCCGGATGTTAACTAGTCTCTCATTCGGATCTCTGAGCGGGGACTGTTTCAGGGGGCACCAAGAACAGGATTAAGGAACACCTTATAGTAGGAACGTGAAACGTAAGAACATTATATCAAATGGGCGCTCTTCAGGTGGCGGTACACCAGACCGAGAAGTACGAGCTAGCGATACAAGAACTACAGTGGGAAGGTCAAGATAGCATCCCACAGGGTAAGTACACTACAGTGGAACACAGTATGACGATTTCCGGACAGGATTCCTCATTAAGAACAGTATCCGTCAGGCAGCTCAGAATATAGGGTTTGTAAACGAAAGACTATCGTACGTTACGATACGTACTCGATGGGTCAACACGGTTTTATTAAATGTCTATGCTCCGACCGAGGTGGCTAATGATACAAACAAAGATATATTCTACAATGAGCTAGAAAGACTGTTTGACCGACTACCGTAGTATAATTCGAAAATTGTGATTGGTGACTTCAACGCAAAGTTAGGGAGGGAAGAAAAATATAGACCTACTATAGGCAAATACAGTCTTCACGAAAAGATCAACCAATGGAGGAAGACTGATAACTTCGCGATTTTGAAAAACCTACTGATAAAGAGCACGTACTTTGAACGCAAAGACATACACAAATACACATGGGTATCTCCGGGTGGCAAAACTCTCAACCAGATCAATCACGTTTTAGTAGATAGACGAAGACACATTAACATAAAGGACGTTAGGTCTTACAAAGGAGCGGAAGGTGACACCAACCATCAACTAGTGTTCACAAAATTAACGGAAAAGTTATGCATCGCGAACAGAGAAAGCAAGGTATCAAAACAACATAAATTCGAAGTTAAACGATTAAGTAATCCGAGTATAAAAGCAGATTACCAACTCAAACTCTCAAATAGGTTCGAAATCTTAGCCGATAAGAGTAATAATAATGGAATTGATGTAAGTAAGATGTGGGAGACAATTCGAGAAACAGTTAAAAGCGCAGCGAAGCAAGAATGTGTAGGTGAGAAGAAACAGCAGGAATACAAATCTTAGTTTGATGAAAAATGCCTTAAGCTTCATGAGGAACGAAAACAAGCAAGACAACGATGTCTAAGTAATAAAAGCGAAGCAAATACAAACCACTACTAACTAACTAAACTAACTAACTCTATGGCTTATGGAACTCGCAAGTTCATCGCCGCATTAACAAACGTTCGTCATTGGATTCTATCCTGGGCAGTATCAAGCCAGTTTTCATCTTCGTTTTTCCCCCATCCGAGCTACATGCCCTGCCCACCTTAGTCGTCTCGATTTCATTATTTTTACAACATCTGGTGAATCGTACAGTTGGTGGAGTTCTTCATTATGCAGTCTCCTCCACTCTCCAGTCATCTCGTCCCGTTTCGGCCCATATATCTTTCTCAAAACCTTATTTTCAAATACACGTAATTTATGTTCATCTGCTAGGGTCGTACTCCAACTTTCGCAACCGTAAAGTATTACCGGCAGAATAACCGTTCTGTATATTTTTAATTTCAATTTCCTTGATATTAATCGCGATGTTAGAAGTTTTTGGACTGAGTAGAAACATGCGTTCCCCGATACTAAGCGACTTTTTATTTCTTCCGTGACCTCATTTTTGCTTGTTACGTATGCTCCCAAGTATTTAAATTTGTTTACTTTCTCTATGACCTCATCCCTAATTCTTATGTTTTTAATTCCTTCATTCCCTGTGCTTCGGCTTGTTACCATGTATTTTGTTTTATCTATGTTTACCTGTAGACCTATCTCATCGCACGCTTCTACTAAGACATCGGTGTTGCTTTGTAGTGCATCTATATCGTCCCCTATTAAATCTACATCATCCGCGTATACAAACAGTTGATTCAAACCATTCAATGATAGTCAGTTTTTGTCCCCTTTAATTTTTAAAATCACCTTGTTTCAATCCGTTGCGAATCTTGAAACTATCTGACATATTATTACCTATCCGTACTCTGCTTATGGGGTCGCTGAGACACATCTTCACTAGTTGGACCAATTTTTTCGGAATTCCAAATCGTATCAGGATACTGTATAACTTTTCCCTTTTGATAGAATCATATGCTTTCTTAAAATCAATGAATAGCTGATGAACTGTCCCATTGTATTCCAATTTATTCTCCAAAATTTGTCTCAAAGCAAAAATCTGGTCCAACGTGGATCTATTTCTTCTAAATCCACATTGGTGATCTCCAATTATTTCATCTACTTATACATTTAGGCGTGTTAACAGAATATTGCTTAATGCCTTGTAACAGGTAGGAAGTAACGAGATTCCGCGGTAATTATTGCATTCCGACTTATCGCCTTTTTTTGTAAATCGGAACAATTATTGATGTTTTCCATTCCTTTGGGAGCTCCTCCTTTCTCCATATAGCACTTATCAGTTTATGTAGTTCCTTGATTAGTGCCGTTCCTCCTGTTTTAATTAATTCGGCTAGAATATTGTCTATTCCTGGTGATTTGAATTTTTTTAATTTCTTAACCGACATTTCGATGTCGATCTCGCTAGGTTCAGGAATCCACGGTTCTGCGGTATGGATTTCAAATTCCTCTGTTTGTTCCCCGCTGTGTACATTAAGAAGTTTGTGAAAATAACTTTTCCACACATCGACGATTTTAGTCGGATCCGCCTGAAGATCTCCACATTCATTTCTAATCATTCCTAACCTCGGCTGGTAACATTTTCTTAACGAGTTTACCCCTGATGTAATACCAACCACTACAGTAACGCGAAACGAAATGTCGCACGAGGGTTCAGAATCAAAAAGCGAGAATAACTTACGCTGAAGATTCAGGAGATAGAGGAAAATGGAAAGTAAAATAACATACGAGATCTATACAAAGGGGTAAACTCGTTAGAAAAAGGTTACCAGCCTAGGTTAGGAATGATTAGAAATGAACATGGAAATCTTCAGGCGGATCCGACTAAAATCGTCGACGCGTGGAAAAGTTATTTTGACAAACTTCTTATTGTACACAACGGGGAACAAACAGAGGAATTTTAAATCCGTACCGCAGAACCGTGGATACCCGAACCTAGCGGGATCGAGATCGAAATGTCGGTAAAGAAATTGAAAAAGTTCAAATCACCAGGAATACGCAGTATTTCAGCCTAATTAATTAAAGCAGGACAAACGGCGCCAATCAAGGAACTTCATAAATTGATAAGTTCTGCATGGAGAAACGAGGAGCTTCCAAAGGAATGGACAACCTCAATAATAGTTCCGATTTACAAAAAAAGGCGATAAATCGGACTGTAATAATTATCGCGAAATCTCATTACTTCCAACTTGTTACAAAATGTTAAGGAATATCCTGTTAACACGCCTAAACGTATACGTAGATGAAATAATTGGAGATGACCAATGTGGATTTAGAAGACATTGATCCACGTCACGTTGGACCAGATTTTCGCCTTGAGACAATTTTTTTTAGAAGAAATGGGAATACATTGTGACGGTGATTTTAAGAAAGCATATGATTCTTTCAGAAGGGAAAAGTTATACAGTATCCTGATACGATTTGGAATTCCGAAAAAGCTTGTTCATTTAGTGATGATGTGTCTCAGCGACCCCACAATCAGAGTACAGATAGGTAATAATATGTCAAATAGTTTTAAGATTTGCAACGGATTGAAACAAGGCGATGCCTTATCACCATTACTGTTTAACTGCGTTAGAATATGCGATATTAAAAATTAAACGTATCAAAAAAGACTATCATTGAAAGGTTTGAATTAAGTGCTCGTTACGCGGATGATAAGAAAGGATATGGGTGCACTACAAAGCAACTCCGATGTCGTAATAGAAGCGTGCGATGAGATAGGCCTACAGGTAAACATAGATAAAACAAAATACATGATAACAAAACCGAAAATTAAGGAAATTAAAACATAATAATTAGGGATGATATCATAGAGCAAGTAAACAAATTTAAATACTTGGAAGCATACGTTACAAGCAAAAATGAGGTCACGGAAGAAATAAAAAGTCCCTTACTATCGGGTAATACACGTTTCTATTCAGTCCAAAAGCTTCTTACCTCGCGATTAAGATCAAGGAAATTGAAGTTGAAAATATAAAGAACGGTTATTCTGCCGGTAATACTTTACGGTTGCGAAAGTTGAACATAAATTACGTGTGTTTGAATCTAAGGTTTTGAGAAAGATAGGGGTCGAAACGGGACGAGATGACTGGAGAATTAAGGAGACTGCATAATGAAGAACTACACGGACTGTACGATTCACCAAATGATGTAAAAATAATGAAATCGCGACGACTAAGGTGGGCAAGTCATGTAGCTCGAATAGGGGAGAAATGAAGACTATATTCTATGCTGGTTGGAAGGCCGGATAGAAAGAGACCATGGGAAGACCGAGATGTCGTTAGGAGGACAATATTAAAGAGATCTTCGAGAAATAAGTGCAAACTGGCTTGATGTTGCCCAGGATAGAATCCAATGGCAAACGTTTGTTACTGCAAGAATGAACTTGCGTGTTCCTTAAGCCATAGAGTTAGTAAGTTAACTAGTTAGTATTTTGTACGTAAAATTTAAGATATAATCGGTAGCATTTGACATTAACCTGATGTAACACTCAAATTTCTGAGTAATATCAACGTATCCAACATAAGATAATGATGAACTTGTTCGCTTTTATCAGTTACGATAAGTTGCAATAAAACTCTTAACACGTGCTTTAAATATTATATCCTGCTTTTGTACCGCTTTGCAAACTTCGGCCCCCCATTTTCTAACAAAACGCATCCTCATAAGTTCAAAATATTTTATGATGATTGCATGAAATATATCATATCAGTTTCCCCAGTAATAAATAAACAGGGATTGAAATTAAAACCCTTATAAAACATCAGTCAACAACTTTGGTACTCCGTAAATACAATCTGGTACTCCGTAAATACAATCCACTCTTATAACTCATCGAATCGTGGGTTTCAAGTGTAAAAAATACAAGAGAGAAAATTTAGAAAACGGCAATTAAAGATTGCAATGGTCTATATGAAGCAAATTCCATGTTGATTAATAATTATTTTGCTATGATTGGACTTGTTTTTCTCTTTGCATTCTTGATACTTCCCCTTATGATATAAATCACATTTGTCTCTTAATATCATAGACAATACTGTAAGATAAATTTTCAACTCTCCGCCATAACTTTAATTAGTTTATACTGAATATAAATACAATTTTGAACGTAGACGTAGACAATGGATTTAAAATAGAACTCATGGTGTATGCGTTATTTATGAAAGTCAAACATTCTATCCAAAAATGCGCGATGTAAAATTGTGCTGTAGCAACCCAAAGAAATTTTCAAGGGAACTACGAGACCACCAGAAGTTTTCTGAACTTAAAGTGGTTAAAAGATGAGAATGAAGGTAACAGTAATACTTTCAAGTCATTATCTGAAACAGATTCTAGATCGCTAGATTTAAAAACAAAACCCTGGTGAAGTTATGTAACCGATAGTACTATGAACTCCTAATACTTAAGTTAAAGATTTTGAATTTCCTTCAAAAGATAATTTGAAGTTTTTTTTCTTTCCTGCGATGCCTGTCAATATAAATTTCAGCTTTGCAGTTTAAATTCCAAGGGCAGTACTTCACGAATAGTATGATTGCTGATTTGTATCTTATCTGCAGAATTGATCGCTGTGTACTCTTCAATGGTAACAGGTTAATAATTCAATATAAAGCAAATCCATTAGCTACTAACTTGCTTGTAAATGCAAAGCTGATATTAAATAGAAATAAAGAAGTATCATTCAGTTGTATTACAAATTCAACAAGCTAAAACATAAAATACCTCCCTTTACCTCAATCCGGGCGGGAAATATCGCCAGTCGAAAAGAAGCGGAAAAAAGAAGAAAATATAATAATCTTACACAGAAGTACCATTTCATACCCATTGCTATAGAATCCAGTGGTTCATGGAGGAAAGAAGGCCTCAACTTCATAAAAGAAATAGGTAAGCGTATCACACAATCATCTGGTGATGATAGAGCAAGCACCTTTCATATCCAATGAATAAGCATGGCAATTCATAGAGGTAATGTAGCTTCAATCCAGGGAGCCATACCCAAAGGCGAGGAATTAGATGAGATATTCCTACTGTAATTTTGATTTATTTGACGGAATGTTTGTCACTATCCAAGTAGGTAACCGTTAACATGAAGACTACCGTTGTAGCAGATGAAATGTCCTGAAGGAGCTGGACCTACATGGAGATGGAAGAGGTAGGAGGTTCTGATGGCCTGTTTAAGTGTTTGGCGGCAAATGAGAAAGCAGTTCATACAGACCTTTCCAATGATTTCGAAGACATAGTTGATGATGACGATCTGCAGTGATTGTGATGGTGGCCTTCCGAATCTTCTGAACTTAATTTCTTTGCCAGAAATTATGTTTCTATATATTTATATTTTTTATTATTTAAGTATATTTTATTACTATATTTTATAGAAATTCAAATAGGAAATTTCAAATACTCTAAACAGAAATTCACATGTGATGATCTAAGTAATGATATGACTGGATAATGTAAGTATAACATTTCGGACCATAACTATTCTTTATTCAAACAATGAAAAAAGAAAGAGATGAAAGAACAATTGTGTTTGTTGCGTACATTAGAAATATAGGGAATAAATCATAAAGCAAACAATAATATTTATTACATACATGATTTCGTCAGTAACAATATACAGATTTTGTAATGATAGAAAGAATGGGTAGATAGCGCTAATCACCCTCTGCTTCCCAGCAACCTACTAAAGAATTAACATTCATCTCATATGTTTAAATTATTACCTGTTACACTGAAAATAATTTGCTTAATTGCATATTTCTCTAAAAAACAAGATAACGTATGACTCATCATGACGAGACAGGTTCTCAGGATGTATTTAAAGAATATAATACAATGGTATTGTGTTTTGCACCTATGAATGGGTAAAATACGAAAATAATGTAGAATCTACCGTAACGCAGTCCAATTTAGTAGATTATTCAAAGTTTTATGTAAAAAATCAGAATATTGAGCCTTGTCATTTATGCTTACAGTTCACAGT
>JAGDQP010018461.1:0-36504 GCA_022664845.1 Lepisma saccharinum | reverse complement strand
TAGGTAAGTCAGGTTCGGTACTTTTTTTTTATTGTACATGCGATTAACTTGTGTTTTCACAAGGTGCCGTTCCTGTCCCTAGTCACAAGTCTAAAAAGGGGAGAGGGGACGGAGGATCAAAACTCTCCGTTGTTGCACTCTTTTGACAAGAAATCGTGGCAATCATGAGCAGCGGTTCCGGAAAACAACTTGAGAGATTTTGTTTGGCAGCGATGCATCATGTGAGAATCTTGTATACCAGTCTGCATCTCTCTCCAATCTCCCTAAAGCCCTGGATATCCGTTCGGGGAGGTTGGCTGAGACCATAATATGTCATTTTCTCTGTTTACACTCGATATCTTTTCTCGCAAATATTTTGGAATCTTTGCGCCCATCACCTCCATCCATCCACGTCTCGTGGGCGCGGGTGATGGCTCTGGAGCAGTTACCATTTTACTGACCACCCCACCTCACTTCGTGCCGTTGGTCGAGAGCAGAACTAGCTCCACATCCCCCATGAGCCATCCACGATGAGTGAGTGAGTGGGAAAACTCGTTGCCTTGTAATCAAGGGGGTCTCGAATTCGATATCCGGTGGGGAAACAAGTGGTTCAGAGCCCACATTAAACTGTAGGTCCCGTCCTTAGGACGTCATTTTACCTTGCGAAGGGATCTTCAAGTCAGGAGCTGCCTTCGGACAGAACACCCATCATCACCGATACTTGAAGATAAAATGGCCTTGTACGTATCAATACTCAATATTAAATTATATTCAGGTATCAATAGTATCCAACAGTAAATTATACCTTTATATTAATAAGAGTCAAACGATATTTCGGTGTCAAGGACATTCAATACATAGATATCATAAATGCATACTTCGACGGCATTGTTGTTTGAGATTGTATCAAGAGTTAAAATGATTACAATCGGAAAGATCCTATACCTAAGTATATTTTTAAATAAATTATATTGCATATTCAATTTTATTTCAATTCAAAACAATATTTACAATTTTATGTGTATTAATCGTTCTTCAATATGCTGATGATATGCCAATCATTCTTCAACATGCTTTTATAAACCAAAGAAGCGCAGTGAACTTCACTGCAAGGTCAGTAAAGCAGGCCTATTATTTATTTCTCTTTACAAATGAAAGAAAAACACTTGATAGCCAGCTGACTTGCTTATATCACTGATAAACTTGACCTATAAATTCCTATTTTTAATTTTCTTTAATTTAGAACTCATTTAAGATTACGTAATGTTTGCTTCTGTAAGACTTCATTGTATCACTTTTTATCTTTTCTGTTCTTCACTGCTTTATCAAAAGAAGAAGAAGAAAAGGAAAGTGTATTTACTTTACGATACATAAACCCTCTTAGCTATACTTAACGATACTGGAGGACTCGATTAATATCTAAAGACAGATACAAGAGGCAATATTTTTTAAGCTTGTTTACCTATTTTCGGTTTAATCGGAAATGGACTAAACTTCCAAAACGTAAAGAAAAAAAATCGAAAATTAATAAAAATGTATTCATCGGAATTAGTCGCTACTAACGACCTAATTCAAGCAGTACAGGATGTCGGTCCAGCCCAATATTCTGTGCTGCAAGGGAAACAAATAGCGGAGTTTATAAGGACGGGCCTACAGTTTTTGGTGATGTAAGCTCCGAACTACTCCATTCAATATATCCCGGCGGGAATATATTGAATGTCTCAAATTTCATAAAAAAAAAGCGAGCTAGTTTAATTGCCTGCATCAACTACCATGGTTTAATATCAGTGTGTGAATTAAACTTTTTAGGGGGGATAAAACATACTGTAACGCACTGATTTCAACAGGCAACACACACACACACACACACACACACATATATATATATATATATATATATATATATATCACAGCCATATTCAATCCACTAGTGGATGAGGCCTCTCCCCGAAGGGAGGAGTTGGTCTACTGCTCCCACGCTGACCAGATGGGTCGGGAGAGGAGAGCCGAAGCTCTCACTGTGATCGCCACTGTCTTTTATAATAACAGAACCATCTACCCGCACCCACGAGACGTGGATGGAGGTGATGGGCGAAGATTCAAATTTTTTTTGCGAGACAGCGAAGGTAACCACTAGACCAGAGGAGAGATTGAGTTCCGTTTTCCAATAGGAGATTACTAAATCAAACCAATCATACTAAATATTTCACATTACGCTACTTCATAAGCATCACAAAAATGGTTTCCAAATGGGTTTCTTAACTGCCAGTAAAAGTTCATATAGCTTTGTCACTTGGATTGAAAATAGTTTCAACTTCTGCCAAATAAAAATGTTCCGATTTTCTATCCGATTGATCAAAACATTTTCTGGGGGGGGGGGGGGGAATTTATCCCTGGCAGGGACGAAAATTAAATTTGTCAGGGTGGGAAACTTATTTGCCAGTGGGGGAAGGAATCCCGGGCATCCCCCCCCTCCCCGGTTAATTCACAGACTGTTTAATATTAAACAGCCCAAATTGGAGGATTTGGAACAGAGTTGGACACAAGGACCTAAATCAGTAAAGAGACAACCTTCCCAAAACAAAGAAAATGTGTGAATTCGTGCAGTCACTTCCTGAGATAAATACTTCCGTATAGAGAGAGAGATTCCATTCTTGGTAATTACTCATTTATGGACATCAGAGACGTCACCATTGACAATCGAATGTGTGAAAGCCAGATTAATAATTCAAAATTAATAATTCCGAATCCTGCAAAAAGATGTATGCAAAAGTAAAAAAATAATAATAATAATAATCCACCGATGAAAACAAAAACAGGCCCATTAGATTAAGCAGAATAAACTTTGAGGAACATATTTGAAAACTATTTTTATTTAAAACCTATTTCACTATTTTTAAAGCTAATATATTTTTTATTTATTAATTATGTCATATTTTGATGTTTGTTGAAAGAAATTGTAGAAAAACTCGTGTGTGTTTCCTTTCATTTCAATACAAAAAAAAAAAAAACAGTGAAAATTATGGAACATAAAATCGTTTTGGTATTTAGCAAGGCATATGTTTCAGTAGCGGTGAATTTATTGCAATTTTAGCTTTGGTTATTATTATTATTATTATTATTATTATTATTATTATTATTATTATTATTATTGGCTTATTTCAATTTTTCAGACATAGAACTTGAGTTACAAAACGCATGTTCTCTAGTTGGAATCCACCCGGAAATAAGTGGGGGGCATTATTAGTTTCTGGAAGACCTGTCCCTAATATTGACTGAGAAAATATGGTCTCTCAGCGCTCTTGGTCACCACGAGGTCTTCTTTTAGTCTGAAAATGAACAACAAAGTATGCGAGCAATTAACGAGAAAGATGATAAAAATGGAGCCACTGATTTTTCATGAATTTGGAATTCTGGGCGCTGTCCTCACTTTCCTTTTTTGTGTTTTATTTATAGCCTTTAGGTATCTAAGGCTCAGGCCAGCATAGGGGAGGGAAAAAGAATCCAGGAAGGTGTCGGCCAGCGTCTAAGTTGAAGATACCATTCCGGCATTTGCCTGGTGTGACAGGAAAAACCTCAGTCAGGATTGTCGATCGCTGGGATTGAATGCTAAGCCAACGCCCAACCACCGAGCATCGACCGCTCGGTTCACCACTTGCCTTTTATAACGACACACTCCAAATGATGAATAATTAAGTTTTACTTTATCAATGAGTATTGTTACTTTACGTAAATTTACGTCTAACATTTCTAGCCTTTGGAATCACTCTATTGACATTTCAACATAAAAATGGCAATATCGCACAGCACTTGTAACCCATACTCAATCAAATGTGTCCGCTTTGATTGGCGTTTTCGTTCCGTGCTCCCGAAATGTTAGATGATTAATCTTGCGTCAGACTTTAGACATGGATCGAGCACTCCAGTACACTCATGTACAGCTCAATGGAATAGCAAAAATGAGTAAAGATTTTTATCATTCCTTATACTCATTTTTTAAATACCTTTTTGTACCCATCGAGCTCTACGTAACGATACTGGAGCGACTGCTTACTGGCGAAAGAGACGCCATATAAAATAATTAAACTCGTTTGTCCACTTCCATTCTAATCCAATGTGGACCAAATTTCCAGTTCTAACTCAGTTTTATACGCTTCTTATCGCTGTGCAGTCCGTTTTTTATTTATTTTAGTATTGATTGAGTTATTGTATAGTATATCTGTCATAGAAAATACTGCAAATAGTATTTACGTTTCTTGCAAGAATTAACATAGGCCTATAAATAAGAATAAACGGGACGCACAGGAATATCAAACGTAAAAAAACTGAGTTAGAACCGAAAATTTGGTCCATATTGGTTTAGACTGGAAGTTGTCAGACAAGATTAAGTGTCCTCTCCGCTTCTTGGCTTCATATATTCATGAAATTTTCACTGGCAGCAGTCAGTCCAGTATCGCTTTTATATAGAGGTCATTGTCTGTACCCTAACATGAAACTTTCTTTCGATAACTCCACAACATATATGCACAAGTATAAAGGAAGTTCTTTAAATTTTAATTAATATTCTGTGTATACAAAAGTCTAATGATTTATATTGCCACGACTAAGTTTGTTCTAAGCTTTAGTATAAAAATATACACACGAAATTATTTCTAACAGTGAGTTTGCCAATTTTCGTAAATTCATTTTCTTTCCAAGAACTCTTAGGAGACAACAAATAAGTCGAGAGAATAAGGTTTTTCGCAGGATGAGATCACATTTCATTTCCCAAAGCGATTGCACAAAATAAAAATTAAAAAAAAAAAAACAGCGAATATAAAAGCATAAGAAAACTCACGGTAAGGTAATAATAGAATCATTGGCTGTCTGCGGAAGAAGCCTTCTTCTTGTTTGCTGCAGACATGGAAATCGTTTAAACGTAAATTATCATACCGTACTTTCAAAATTATCGTAACCTATCTAATTACCGCGCCTGGTATATACAGTAGTGAAGAAAGCAAACATAGTTTTTCATTCTTGAATATATCTAAGAAATCTGGTTTACAAAGTTTTGAAAATAAAAACACTGGTTTTACGTCATCGGTTTTTATCCAATTTCGTTCTTTTTTTTCTTTTCTTTAAAGGCTGGTTTTCGTTCTTATAAAAAAGAATCAACTTTTGATATAGGTTAGTAGATCAGGTCTCATCATTCCTATCGGGTTTCACGTAAGATCCGAATTCCATGAAATGCGCGTGAGAAGTTAGTTTTTCTTCTTAGCTCCGAAAACACCAAAGAGTTGCCATAGTAACGATAGACACCAAAGTAGGCTTAAATGTGCAAAATATGAGGCAAGTTTGTTTCTTGAAAAGGCTATCCAAATAAAGACGTCATTTATCAAAATGTAGTCACTCCTTTTGCTTATAGCTACTGTGTGCTTCATGTTGTACGTGGTTATAAATCTACGCTTATTGTTTGAATCTACTTAATCAATTTGGATAATAATAATAATGCTAGAATAAATATTGGTGTTCAATAAATACCATTGAAGGTGTTCCCTAACACTTCTAGCGGTGCACTTTAACACTCCTAACGGTGTTTCGGAACACCGGTAGAAGTGTTTGTCAACACCAAAAACGGTGTTGGACACCCCGGATGGTGTTAACCAACACTAGAATTGGTGTTACCCAGCACTGGAACTGGTGTAGAGGTAGAGGTGTTTTATTACACCTTTAGGGGTGGCAATAAACACCAGTTATTTTTTTGAGTGTACGAACGGATTGCCACAATTATCAAGCGAAATGTAGCCATCTCCCTGTCATGAAGTCGAAGCTTGATTCGTTTCGTGCGCGTACGATGTTAATTCAGCATTACTTGAACGCTTACTCGCTTGAGGTTTCCGAACGCGCCCTGGGTTTATAAATTATCATGAAAGGCATTTAACAAAATAATCTTAAAATTCAAGCGCCACCCTCCTCGTTCCAATGGAAGGCGAGGGAAACTTTGAAACTTCAATAGGGGCCTTTATGTATGTGTATGTTTAGATTCATTTTTCTATCAAATGTATTGTCAAACAGTTTCATTTACATCCATCATTTTGTATGCAAATAACACCAAATGATAATTTGAATGAATGATCATAACTTTTAATAATTAACTTCTTTTTTTAAAGTTTTATATCTTCCATGTAGAAAATAATAGAAAGACATTTCTTTTAATATAAAAGAATAATACCATTAAAATTATTTCTGTGTGGTAAACAAACCTTATTTCTCAGATTGTGATGAGGACGAAATTATCGGAAATTGTAGTACAATTTCCAATCCTGATTCGCCCATAGCCACAATTTCCCAGGAACATGTTCTTTCTCTCTTTCTCTTCAGGTGGCTGTGAAGGTCACCTTTACCATGTGAAAAGCACTAAAAACAATTCCATTTCTAAGAATGACAAATATACAAATGGAATGGTAGCGTGAGATTTTCTACTTTACATTGTGCGGGCCAATGTTTTGCTTTTTCTTATTTATTTATTTATTTTTTGTTTGTTTTTGTTTTTCGATTGTGGTTCTTCCTTCCGATTAATGATAACATTGAAAGAATATATATCTCAGGTCTATGATATGAAGTTTAATTAATGAAATTTTCTTATTATTTTTATCTTCTTTCCTTTCTTCGCATTTGAAACGTCCGATATCAAGCACGTATGGCATAAGCACCTAACACTAAGTTGGAACCGCCCAGGAATGTTGCTATCCCACTTACTACACAGTAAAATAAATAATTAAATTAAATAAAATAATCTTACATTTAGTTCTACCAATCTTTTGTGATATTCTGTTGTTTTATGGTTAGTAAAGGTAAGTAATGTGAACAAAAAGTAAGTTAGGTAAATTTGTTGTGGTGTTTGTGAATGCGAAATTTGATTTGCATTTTTTTTTTTTTCAGAAATATTTTTCCTACACAATTTCTTCACAACATTTGTTGATAAATTATGGCTTATTATTTTCTTACCGAACCTTTACAGTAATTGTGTATACTTTCTAGCTCATGCAGATCAACATCCCTAATAGCATTGCAAACTTACAATAGACTTGCAAAAGTTCGATATCTCAAGTATGCAAGTTTGCAAAAAGTTTTGATATAAGCGTGCATAAACTTTTAAAATACATAATTTCTAAAGGTTTAGTCGTAGCAACTAACGCCAGAAACTTACGTGCGTGTAGAATATTAAAATCAGAGACTTAATAATTCTAGCTGAGGTATAAAAAAATCTTCTACGGCACGGGTAGAGTCAAATAACTGATTTCAGTCCGGATCCGCACACTGAAGTCTTTTGTCCGACTACCACCTGTGATATGTAAAAACGGCTAGAAGTTTTACACTTACCCACGGACCGAAAAGGCATTTTTAAGCCATGTTTTAGCCATTTAAGGCTCCCCTTTATAAGCAAAAATATGCTCATCCCTTTGTGTTTACTTAAGTTGTCAAATTCTCATCGTTATTTCGTAGCAAAAGAAAATCTTTAAATCTAGACTAATATGCTTTTGAGGAACTCTTACGTGTAATTTATTGCCCTGAACCTCTCCCTCATTGCCAGATAAAACAAACAAACCTTGAACTGAACCTCTCCCTCGTTGAATGCTTACGTAATACTTGAACAACCCCTATTATCCCTTGTTTGGTTCCATTTTAAAGTAATATTTTACGCACAAGTGTGTCAAGTACTTATGCACGCGCTTGGAAGCCAAAGATATATACAATACAGTGTTGCACTGTATTTATCTTTGAAACAAAAACTGTCAGCTTATCGACATATTTACAGTTTTTGTCTGCAGCTGTAAGTACATTGTGCTGTACATTACTCATTCCTATTTATGTGCAAGAAGTGGCTGTATCTACAGCATGAATATAAACTATCATATGTGTGTGTGATTGTGTTTACATGTAGGATTTTTTTCCTTTCAAGCAGACAGCCAAATGGTTAAATAAAATAAAAAGGAAAAGAAGAAAAATCAAAACAGCTACTGTTCATTTGTTTTGAGTCTCACAAACAACTCTTTACTATCAGAGGAAAACAAGCGTAAAGGAAAAACTTCTTCTCTTTTCTTTTCTTTTTTTTTATTTCAACCTGACACTTTGTCTGTGCTTTCCGATTTAATAGTTTTTTGTTCTTTTTTTTTGTTACGTAAAAGGAAGGTGAGGCCATTAGCATTCATAATAAATATACATTCCTTGCATCTTTATGAAACATCAACAAAACTCTTCATTGTTTTAAAATACCTGCCTGAACTTCCACAATACTAAACGTGGTTTGGCTGAAGATTTTCTTTCCTCCATTGCTGATCAGTGATACCAACTCTTAGATTTTGTACAGCAATGTTTATTTTGTTGAACCCTTTAGTTAATAGCTTTTGCTAGGCACTACACCACTCAAGCACACCCTACGTCACCTTCCAAGCGTTATTCTATCCTCCACCACTATAATACTATCCAAGAACAAACCGCGGAATTTTACGTATCACGGTCGGGAAAATGACGGGCCCCGCTGTGCAGCCGCAAGCGTTCCGCCTCCAGTATAAGTTTAAAAAGTGATGGAGGACCGCGATGTAGCGTATATAGACCAACCACAGGTTTGCTTCTTGGGATACCAAGTTCGACAAATTCAAAGCAAGTGACTTAACAACCATCCCCAGTAGCACACATACGTGTTTTCAACGTTGATTTTAGGTTCATTTCGTTGATTAACCGTTGTCGGTTGAAAAAAAATGCGTTTATTTTTCAATCATATTTGGACAAAGATGTCATTGCGATGATGAGAAGTTAATACAATATGTTTCAACTATAGTATATTAGATTTTGTTTAATGCATTTCTTACTAATATTATGTCAAAAAATATAATTAAAAACTAATTAAATGACACAAACTAATTTTGGTGCTCTCATGTGCACGTTGAAAACTGATTTAATTTTAAACCATATTTCAACGAAGTTAGAATTTCGTTGATACGACGTTAATGTAACGTACTTTTAACTATCATTCATACTATGTTCTAGATTTCGTTTGACACTTGTATCCCTAATTTAATTGCTTAAACATTATAACTAAAAGCAAATGTCATGAAAATAACTATATTTTTCATGTTTTCATTTACATGTTGAAAACAGGTTGAATTTTAAACTATATTTCAACGAACATTTAATTTCAATGATACAGTAAACGAGTAGTGGCCTCTCCAGGTGGATTCTTGGATAAGTGGTCGACGCGTTGAGCTACCAACGAGAACGTCCCTGTGTTCGAACCTCACAGCAGCCGCTCAGATTATTTACTGTTGGTAAATTAACACCGTATATCGTCATAAAAGCAACGGATAAAATGAAACTAAATATCTTTACTAATAGATAGCTTTAATGCTCTGTTTTGGCCAATCTCAACCATCATTCAACGTCGAATAAACCGTTGGACAGGCGGACATTTCGGTATATTTACAACGTTAACATAACGTTTCGGTACTAACGTTTAATCCACGTATTTCTAACGTTTGTATGCTACTGGGGTTGTGATAAGTTCAAAATGAAGTCATAGCTCGACACATAATAACGTAAGCGGTGTCGGTTTAATAAATGTTACTGGAATCAATGTTTGTGATTGAGGGAGTCCGCGTAGACAGGTTTCGCAACATAAGAATTTTATTGTCAAAGAATTAAATGGTTTAATAGAGGATGCATAGAAATCACCTTCAAGCTGCATTCCCCAATCAGAAATCTAACTTAAATAGATGTATCGGGCACTACTTCGAGCCAGTGGCGGCTCGTGGTCAAAATCGTAAGTGAAGTGCATCCAAATCATTAATATACCCATTCTCTATTCATCCCGAATTTCCTGGACTGACTGGTTTACCCGTAATGCCGCTTATCGTCATATTAAATGTTGATAAATATTTGTAGAGAAATTAACTGCTAAAAGTTGGGACCCACTATAAATGTGTAAATATAGTTGAAGATATGACAAATTTCGCCGACGACTGAGCGTGGGAACAACAAACACGCCCAAGAAAAATGCAGTACTTTGCTAAATTTCATTTACAAGAAGTCATTCGGCAGTGGCAAAGCTAATGATTTTGTACTAGTACTAGTACTAAGAGAGTACCAAACAACTGCCTAACTTAAAATTTTCAAATCGAACATTCCACCTTTTAAATATGAAGTGGGAAGAACGGAATAAACTAAAACACCAGTTGCATGAGCTATCGCAGCGTAGGGATTTAAACTTATTATAATTATTATAACTTATTTATTATAATTTGTGATTTGATACGCACATTTCCAATGCCGATATTAGACGGATTCAAATGAATGTACAGTGCATTAGTGACAGGGACCGAACAGCCGTTACTCAGTTGGTAGAGCGTCGGTTTAGCAATCGAGAGGTCTTGGGATGGTTCCCAGCGACTGCCATCCTGGTTAATGTGTTTCGTAAGCCATACTAAACAAATGAAGGGATTGTAGTCTACTTCCAAACTTGGGATGGTAGCTACTGAACGAAAGTTGCCTAAATGCCATGCAAAGACAAAATCAGTGATGAAAATGATATCCCAAAGAATGCAAATGGAAAGAATAACTAGGCTTATATTCTAGGTCTTGTAAATGTGGAAAAGTGATAGCTTTCTCAACCCAAAAATCATTTGCATAAAGACACAACCAGCATTGAAGAACCTTTATACATGCTGAGTGCTGAAAGTTTAATATTACTATTAGAGGAAGGCAATGGATAGAGAGAAAAAATACGAATGAAATTAAATGGTGGCCTGTTTAAAATATTCTTCGTGACATTTTCCGTTTTTAGGCTCACCAAAATTCAACTTATTTTCTGCTTCAAAATTTATTATTCGAACAATACACACAGTGATTTTTCAGATACAGTGCACAATTTTATAGTAATGTTTGAAGTTTAGTTTAATTTACATTTAAATTACTGGCCTCTAAGGCCTAAGCTCGTCATACGTCTGAAGAATGGTGTCCCTTCGCGAACATTTTATTACACCTAAAGCGAGAGCCGAGCTGGCGTTCCTTAGTTGCTATCCCATTGAAAAACACCTGCTTTCAAACCCACCAATAAGCCATCTTGGCTGATGTTTTTCCAGTTTTCGCGTTCTCGCACCGGCTTGATGCTGGGACAGTTCCTTCTTTTCTTCTACTTTCCCCATCCTGGCCTAATGTAAGCAAAACATGACTAAAGGCTATAAATAAAATTCAATTCAAATACACTCGTAACGAGATTGATACTGACTTTCAGGTGATGGTTTTGAAATCTTTAAACGAATAAAAAATCCCGTGTCTCTAGAATATTTATTCTTGCTACAAAAACAAACAAAAAAAAAAAAAAAACGATCAAGGCAATTAGAGCGTGACCTGTTCAATTAAATTAAGTTGATTTTTTCCTTAAGATACAGAGACTATTATATTAGGCCTAATGTGTTAAAATCATACAAAATTACTTTGCTGCTCAAATCAGGAACTCCCAAAATGATATTTATTAAGAGAAGTTATAAATGAGCTTACAAACTTATAAAGACAGTATAATATATATATTTCAAATTAATTTGTTGTATCTAGCATTGTGCGCCTAGATTAACTCACTTGGCACTAGGTCTATTAGAGCTCTGACGTACTTATTCAAGGATATTTGTCTATAAAAAGGCCATGTCAAAATCATCATTCCCTTTCACTATACATACATGAACAAAAGACGAACAATTGTACAGATACACATGGTGCTGATACAGTGGGGACAAATTTACTTTACTTGCACACTGAACAGCCGAAACTCGGAAGAGAAGTAACTTCGTTGAAAGCAGATTGCAGGTTCTCTTCCGCTATCCTCAACGCTATGTCGCGCTGGCAAGTATAGCCTGCAGCGTCTAGGTTGTTATGGCAACCAGAAGTTCATCGTCCCGTCAATGGAAAGATATTCACTGCGGTAAAATTGTCCCCGCCATAGATAGCACATATAGCTAGATTTTTTCGAAGGTGTATAAAAGTAACGTTTTCAACTTCGTAAGAATACGGTGCCTTCCAGCGCTAGAATATTTACTTATGTTGCATACGAAATTGGAAACAGTTTATTTGTTTTTTCTGCTGGAATTTTGTTACGCTACTTCATTTTCTTTCAGACACAATTTTTGTTTATTTAGTCAATGAAAGAACAAAATAATAGGTGAAGTACAGCTTCACTAACTTCACCCGAAAAACCGCCACTGCTTCGAGCGTGATTTGCTAAGCCGAGACCGCTTACCTCGTTATGTGTCGAGCTATGACGTCATTTGAGAAGATACAGTCTTACCTTAGAGCGCCTGTAGCTCGTCGAAGGTAGCTCTACTGGTAGAGCGATCACCTCTGGTGTGTGGAGCCATCGTGTCCGTTCGATCCTTGCACATGCCATGTTGGCTTTGTGGTGGTCGAACACCGTGTGCGTCGCTTTTCTCGGGCTGCTCCCGTTTCTTCCCACTTTCTTCATTACACCAATTCATTCCATCAATATCCATTTAGCCTAAACCATGGTTGCCGAAAGGCCTTTAAATAAATTTAAAATAAACACGATGAATGTAAAGTGAAGAATACTGATAAAACTATGGAGTAGAAGGGGGCTAAGGTTATTTGGGTGGCTTCGCCCCCTGGCTTCCTGTAGCACCGTGAATGTTCCCGATATTGTCACAGGAACATTTGTAGGATATACCTAGAAACTACGCTGTGTGAGAGTATTCGCTGCGTGGAACCGATAGATCTCTTTGCAATTCCATCTATTGGCAACATTCTCGGGGGAGTAATATTCCGAATATCTTGACAAGGAATAAGGGTTGATTTTCATGAAAGCTTGCGTTGCTTGTGATTTCGATAAATAGCCAATTGAAACACGTGTTATACCTACACTTAGCTTACAATAAAACATGCAATAAACTCATGTTTCAATTGGCTACTCAGCCAAATCGCAAGCATGTAAGCAACGCAAATTTAATAAAAACAACCCTAACGTGATGAAAGATATGAACTGTATAAAATTTCAAAATGCATAAAATGTAAATGATAATAATCTAACCTTACTTTTCTAACCTAATGAAACTTGTAAAATGTTTTTAAACACGCCAAAAGGGGTAGCACTTCTCTATAAGTAAAAAAAAAATGTTATATTTTAAAAGTAAAAAAAGTTGTTGCAAAAAAAAACAACAAGAAAGTAGTAGTATGGGCAGGGAATCGAACCAGGTCCACTTGCGTTGCAACTCTAAATCGCTAATCTCAAGACCAACTGGCCGACTTTCCAGCGCTTTGGATTAGCAAAAATCGACGCTATTACAGTGAACGCGAGTAGGTGGAGAATTGGGGTTGATTATCAGACACGCTTGCATTGCTTGCGATTTGGGTGAAAAACGAAATTGAAACACGTGTTAGGGTTGATTTTCAAATGCTTGCGTTGCGTGTTTTGCTTGCGATTTGGATAAATAGCCAATTGAAACACGTGTTACAACACCTAATAAAACTACACCACGTGTTTCAATTAACTATTCACTCAAATCGCAAGCAAAGCATGCAACACAGCCGTGTTTGAATATCAGCCCTTACACGACGTAATAAAACTACACCACGGAACGCCATGTGTTTCAATTGGCTGTTCACCCAAATCGCAAGCAAGGGAAGCAACGCAAGCTTCCAAGAAAAGGAGCCCTTAGGGCTGATTTTCATTAAAGGTTGCGTTGCTCGCGATTTCGGTGAACACAAAATTGAAACACGTGTTACACTTACCGTACAATAAAACACACGTTTCAATTGGCTACTCATCCAAATCGGAAGCAACTCGATCTTTCATGAAAATCAGCCTTTAGTCAGCGAGTTTGTTTGTATCTTAGCATTTTTAAGTTGTCTGCGTTGGCAACACTGCTTGTAGGTGCTTTTTCTCTTTAGTTCCTACAACAAAAGGGGAAAAAAATCACACACACACATATATATATATATACGTATATAGGACCTACATATGCTGTAACAGCTAAACCATGTACTACAAAATAAGTGGAGAAAAAACGTAGCTGACCTTGAACAAAAGAATGCAGTCTATCTACCAGCTTTTAACTTTGTTCCTCGTACTGTCCCTCATTCACTTCCTTTCTTGTAACGTTTTCTTTCGTTCGGTATCCTTCTTCCTTTTTTCGTCTCACTTGTGTTACGTCATCAAAAATATATACAGTGTGTTCCGGAAATTATTAATCTGTATCAGAAAACAGAATGGACCAGAATTAAATGACGGTTCCAGGATATTCTTGAGGAGGGGGTGCAAGTGGACCATAGGGGCATTTTCATGTTTTCCTGCTGTCAATTTTTTAACTGTCATTACATCGTATTTCCCTTCATATTGCAAAGTATTATCATGGAATTGGACCCGATATCCTGAAAAAAATATATATATCTATGTAAATTAGACTTGTCCGGAAACCAATCGAAGCTATACAAATTATTTTTCTTGAGGGGGAGTGCACCTGGATTCGTCACTGTATGATTTTCATATTATGATGGTTTGGAAATTGAACGTAATATTTTTTTTTTTTTTTTAATTCACGACTTGGAACTGAATTCTAAGGTTCTTATCAATGATAGAGAACGAACTTTGAGCAAGTTATTTTTGTTTTACTTATTCATTTATTATTTTTAATATCTTCTTCAAGACTGCTCGTAGGTTGCATAAAGAAACACGGACAAAAAAGAAAGAAAAAAGTGGGGGAACAACTGTACGATGCAGAGCGTGTGGTCAATAAGCTCAAAGAACAACAGCTGTGTTGATTCATGTGCGCATGTGTTATAATACTCAATCCTAAACTATATCAAGTAAGCCCGGCTAGCTCAGTCGGTAGAGCATGAGACTCTTAATCTCAGGGTCGTGGGTTCGAGCCCCACGCTGGGCGTTTCTTTTTTTCACCAAGAACAGAAGTTTTGTATTTAAATGTATTATGGAAAGCAAATAATATTTAATTACGTGAGTATAACTATTTGCTTAAGTGTGAATCACAAATAGACCTAAAGTAAAAGCCTCTCTTTACAATTTGTCTAATTCCCAAATCGATGCGTATCTATAAATATAAAGTGTACTTGACCCCAAAATTTACTGAAAATAGCCTATAACCCTGATAGCAAGGAAAATCTGCATTACACATACAAAAAATTTTCATCAGCAAACGAAAAACGGATAAATGTAACTTGGCATGAGAAATTTGAAAATTCCTTCAAAAGTTTGGAACAAAGTAGCCTAGCCTACCTACCTAGATGCCAATTGGGAACTATGCAACAAATTTTTCCATGTACGCGGCAAATCTGCAAAGGAAAATCCATACTCTATTTCTCTATGTATGATTGACAGTTTCTTGTACTGATTTTTAAAAACTATAACTTCGGTAGAACGAGTCTAATTTCAGTTACGGTCTAACTAAATAATTCCTCCTAATGGATATTTGAAAGATTGTCTTTACGAATCTGCACCCATAAAAATAAATAGCAATCAGACTAATTAAAAAAAGGAAGAAAGAAAGATAGGAATCAAAGACATCTGACAAAATGTAAGTATTTTTCTTTTATTAAATTTTGAAAACATTGTGCAAGCAGTAATACAGAATTAGATTCAAAGTACAGATTATAAAAGCGACTACAAACATTTTGACTTTGCGTGATCTTGACTTCGTCTTTTCTCATCCTTTCCTTCCTTGTTCTGTACGTGCATGTTTATATATTAAATATCTCCAGAGGGATCGAGTGTCATGTTCAGAAAACTTGTTTCTGTGCGTAAAAAGGGCGATGAAACAGGTTTGTTACGATGGACAAGTTACCAGAAATAGTTCACTTGGTTAAGGGAATCAGGTAGGAAAGCTTACGTGATCTGCTTCTTAAATATCTTTGCAATATCTACAAGAAAAGGAAAAGCAATCAGTTAATAGAAAGCAACTCTTCTTAGGGACAGTTGCACAGAACTACGGATGGTGGTTATCTTTTCTGTAACCCGTTCCTTAGATTTCAGGGAGCGGGCGTTAAGGAACGAGTCCTGTTGATAAAAAAGGATATATATAAATTAAGAAATTTAATAAAGTTAGTGACCAAGTGTTACGTTAGATAAAAAATGTCAGGTTAGTTTTTTTCATTGATCACATCTTTTAATCGTGTCCTTGAGGCTTTCGAAAATAGGACTTTCTATGTTGAGACGCTAGTGTTACTAAGCCACTGTTTCATTTGTAACCAAAGAAACCTAAGAACTGAGAAGAAAAGTTTCACGGTTCGTACAGAAATTCAGATAGGTAGGCAAATTTATTATCATTGGAGTGCCGTTTCGAATTTAAATAAAGGCAGGTAGAAGTGACATGAGCTATGAAACTAGTTTTACAGAAGTACACTATCTAATTTAGAGAAACCGTGTTTAATAAAAATAAGTTATAGTGCTTTTTAAAACAAACTAATTGGCTTAGATTAGTATGTGATCAGAAATTGTTTTATATATCTTTAGTTCAGTAGGTTTAGTTTAGGAGATCCAGCAAACTTGGAATTACAGACGAAAGAGGAAAAAAAAATTTTTTTTTAAAGACATACTTTTGTTAAACAATTCGTACTAAAAGGTAAGAAATAATTTCGTTTACGCAAAGTATAGACTCTCATATACAGTCAATTTATAAATTCTTGAATTGGTGCGCCCATGCCCACCACGAACCATTATGAACTAAAGAAAAGAATGTAAAAGAAATTGGACGTCTACTAGACTAATGATGGTCGACATCTAGCATCAGGTGGTGTACTGCTGACATTTCTGCAGTATTTTTATTTCTTTTACTAAGAATGAACAAATCATGGAACATTTACTCTTTAGAACCATCGAGCCCTATACGTAACGATACTGGAGTGACTGCGTAGTGTTGAAAGATAGACGCCAGAGCAAACATTTAAACTCGTTTGTCCACTTCCAGTCTAATCCAATGTGGACCCAATTTTCAGTTCTAACTCAGTTTTATACGCTTCTTATCGCTGTGTGGCCCGTTTTTTGATTCAAAGTCTTAATTCCTGAGTTATTCATATAATAGTATACCGTACTCCACATGTAATAGAAAATACTACAAACAATATTTACGTTTTTTGCAAGAATTAAGACATAAATAAAAAAAACGGCCACACAGCGATATCAAGCGTAAAAAAACTGAGTTAGAACCGAAAATTCGGTCCATATTGGTTTACACTGTAAGTGTACAAATTAAATTAAGTGTCCTCTCCACTCCCTGGTTTCATATATTTATGAAATTTTCAATGGCAGCAGTCATTCCAATACCGCTTTTAGATAGAGGTCGTTGTTTAGAACATACAAAACACCATAATGAAAACAGAAGAATGAATTTTACATGCGTCCATGATGCACTCTGAATTTAAAAGTCAATAGATCATCAGTTTACTGGATGACTACTGGACAGGCACAGTTACCATATCTTTTTATGGGATGAAAAGAAAAAAAGAAACAATTTTCGGTAAATGAAAAATTGATAAAAAAAAAAAGGTCAAATTTGAAATTAGTTTCGAAAATGACGATCCTCAGGCTGTATAGAACAGAGGAAGACGGATTGAGTAGAGAATAAAGATGAAAGCGAAGGGCTGGAATGTATGACAACACAAAATCTTTTGAAGTATTTATTCCCCACTATCAACAGAATAAACTGAATGTTTAGAAGTTTGCAGAAAAGATTCGCACACAACACATTCATGTCCTTGACTTGACTTTAACCATAAGGAAAAGAAACGTGATTATTTTGACCACAACACAACCACCAATAGGCACGTTACGCTACACACCCAGTCTCGTTGATAAGAGAAACTTGGCAACATTGAGCAGTGTAGTAGTAAACTTTAGCATGGATGGGACGCCCAAGGCATTGTGTGGTTTTAGTGGGACACACAATTTACTTAGTTCTCTCTACACGTGGTGGTGGTCTTTGTGGGCCCAACTTTACTTTAACAACTTAGTAAACAATACCACGTGCCAGCGTGCAACTCAGAGAACCAATCAGAGACAAGTCCTTCCTCCCCACGGGGGCGGAGGCGATACACCATCTGTTTTCTTGACTACGCATGAAAATGTGACTTGATTTGGCCCGGAAGTGGTAAAATGGAAGTACTTTATCCTTTCCTTTTTCTTTTCTTTTTTTCAGTTTTACGTGTACTCTTTTTAATATTATTTTTTTTCTCTCCTTCTAAAATTACTGTGTTCTTTTGAATCAGAAAATGGAGCAAGCAAAACTGTTTTGGACAAGGAACGTAGGTTATGCCGGAAGCAAGTTGGATAAACAGCTCTCTTTGCATATTTAAATTTCATTAGCAACTACGGTCTAAGGGATTACCGCTGCTCTTTTGTTTCACATCTTTTCCTTTCCTTTTTTGTTGTATTTTATGTTTAGGAGAAGAAGAAGAAGAAAGATAAAAGGAAGGGTGAAAGAAAAAAAAAACATAGCAAAAGTAAGGAATGTTCTTCAGGTTTCGTCCTCAGGTGTTTTTATCAAAAAGCATTTCCGGGCTTTGTGAGATCTGGCTAACTGCTGTTACAACTACTGTGCAAGGGTTTTGGGAGGGAGAAACAAGCAGCGAAGGGTGAAAATGTAATAACGTTTTCTGCGAAACTGTTAAACGTTGTTTTTTTCTGTGAATTTCTATATAAAGAAAAGATAGGATAGGGTCACGGCACCAGCAAAATTCTGACTTTGGTGATGTGTAAATACGCACAAAAAATATGAAGAAGAAAAATAGTTAAGTAAATACATACCTTGGACTTTAGGTCGTGTATTAGCGGTGTATAAAATGAAAAAGCACATATTTCTAAACAGTAAGAAAGATAAATATTACTATATAGCAAATAAATATTACTATATAGCAAAAAAAAAAAAAAAACGTTTCCAGCCACACGCCTGTTAAGTCCCAAATTCCGGCCACACTAGTCAGACTTACTCTAAACGTTTAACGAAAATAACAGAAAATAAAATATAACACAAAATATATAACAGAAAATATAACAACGAAGCCCACATTCAAGGCATGCAAAATATATTAAATTGTGTTCGTAAATAGTTTTTGTTAAAACACCGTTCGTAAGTGTTACAAGCAGGCAAAAAAGTCCCGTGAAACAGGCACATTTTAATGCTGTAAAATAAAAAAAAATGCCTTAGTTACCTACTGCAGGCAGGACTAGGGATAGGTCCTATCAGGGACCGTGCAGAGATTCCGCCAGACCCTCCCCCATGGGGAACGTCCCCCAAATCCACGACACGAACCCACACCCCTAACTCAAACACTTTTGCGGTCAAAAATCGATAGAAACCATCATCCAAAACTCCACTTACACCATCCAAATTTTTACTTTACGCCCCCAAACTGAAAAACCTGGCGGAATCCCTGGATCAGTGTTAAGACTCACTGCCTAGTAATAAATGAATCCCGGGGTCGATTCCCGTCCGGGACACAGATGGTTACACTCACATTAAGCTGGAAGTTCAGTCCTTACGACGTCATCTTCATCCGGTGGAAGGCAACGGAAAACCACCATCGGTTTACCTGCATGGGACCTTCGGGTCAGGATCTGGCTTCAGGCTGAACACTAATCATCATGATATAAAACAAATCATTAAAGTTAAAAGAACGATTGAAGTTTGGAAACTGGTTTACTTTGCCCCATTCCAGAGTTCGATTTGTAGCGGTGTAGGACAGCCGCTGCGTCGGATATAAACCGTGGGTTCATCTGCTAATATTGGCGGAAAGGAGCCGTGGTTACAGGATCCACAATTGACGAATATCCGCCTTCGGTCCACCGGCGGACATTGGCGGATAGTCGTCCTTGTTACAATGGAAACTATTGTCGGATATCTGCCGATTTGATTCCCGGCTGGCATATACCGTATATATATATTTTTTTACATTTTTTTTTCGTTTAAAGGATTTTTACAATGTACGAACTTCCGTAAACGCTCTAGTTAAAGCAGGTAAAATTATATCTTCAATTGACGAAGCCAATACATTGCTCAGAATTATTTTGTTGCTTAACAAAGTTATTTTTAGACCCTCAAAATAAAATGTCAATCGTGCTAACCAGCAACTACCACCGAGACGAGACAAATATCTTAGCTCCCGTCAATTTCTTCGTTCCTTCTCAATGTTATCGGTGTTCTGTCGAAAGTGAGAGTTTCTTCAATGGAAGCTATGCCCTCTCCGTTCATCCCGATTTTGCCATTTCATTCTTATTTCAACATACGGTTTATCGTCTTAATATTGTCAAGGAACTGCATTCGTTTTTCTTCCTCGCTTCCCCTCAACCATACGTTCAATAATATTTTCGGAGGGGGTATATGAGTTTTCTGTAGGGTTCCACGGTTATATGGAATATATATAATTACATCTAAAATTATAGTTTTATTTTATAAAGAAATCAGAATTTTGCGGAAGGGTAGACCTATAGACCGCCCTCCACGTCGCTTTCATTAAATACTGTACGTCCTTGTCAAATAGTAATTGAAAACGGAGAGCATACAATAAGCACCCGAAGATTAGCTTGAAGATTTTTATTTTATAATGTACTTGAAAACCATAGAAAACAATAATACTAATCATCCGAAAAGAAGAAACATTCGTTTTATTTAACGATATGAATTTGTTTCAAGACTGTTTGTTTAAACTGCAGAAGCCTCATTTTCTGTCTTCTCTGAAACAAACCAAAAAGCTCATTACATGTCAAAGTGATAACGACATCCGGTGATCTCCGTAATTTACTTTTCCTGAATTGAAGATACTATCTCATGTGGTGCATAATAATGATCAATAAAAGGAACAGAGGTTCTACAAATGGGAGCTACGTAGCCAGTTTGCACGATGTAATGACTCACTCATATTGTTGATGTTTCTAACACCTTCTTCTCCTAAAATGATACAAACAGCTGCTGTTTCCACAGTATACAAAGAAATACACTAGCGCATTTTTCCTCTTATGTGTTCGTTATAAACATTAATGTCATTTTCCTTCTTTTTATAGCTTTGTTTGCTTAGACAGATGACATTGAATGGCTCATTATTGTTATAAAAGTGTTCAGTTAATCTTTTTTTTTTATTTTTTCAAAGCCATCGTAAGGCACATGCTTGCTAACTACCCAGATAGCACCCAAAAGTTTGTACGAGGGTTGGATTGGATTGCTGCAAACTTGCTACAATCTTGCGTGTTGATACATGCGAATTTTAACTACAAACTTTGCACGCCAAACTTGATACAGACTTGTCTTGTTAAACATTAAGCTTGTGGCGGAGAAATATTTCTAATATCTGAATGGGGGTTCGAACCTAGGATCTTCAGTTTTGTTTGTCGAGTGCTCTATCGCGCCACTCCTAACTATCTTCACTTTTACTAGACCTCTGATGTTACGAAGACAGTTTCTGAAGTAAATGCACTAATATAGGCTGAAATTCGAAACTCTGGAAGCTCACTGATGCTGTTTTAGAAATATGAAGCCTACTTCATTGATTTTTCGCAAGCGAGTCTCTTTAGGAATATCATAATGATGTATTTACTTTAGTGCTAGGGTTTATGACTTAGTGCTTATTTCCGGAAAATGCGTACAATTTTGAAAATTGTGTAAAATATTGAAAAATACAAAAGGAAGGAAAGGGGAGGAAATATTTATAAGTGCCAACTAGCAAGTTTGCTGCAAGCTTGTAGCAAGTTTGCTGCCTTGCAATACCAAACTTGCTGCTAGTTTGCAGACTAGCAATACTAAGATTGCAGCAAACTTGCAAGAAGTCTTGCTGCACTATCTGGGTTGTTGCTGAGCTAGTTGCTACGTCTTGAAGAACTGGGAGGTGATATGTATAGTTACTTGATGTGGAAAGAAAAAAATAACAAAATGAAAACCGGATAGACGAGAATTTTTCTTGAAATCCTCAATCAGTCTGGGCTGTATTTTCGATGATCCCCCGGTTCGTTCAAAGCAGTGACACTTAGGTTAGATCAGGTTTTGGGTAGTTAGTTGCACGACAAGCGAACGCTATTCCATTACTTCACGAGGGCTTTGCGCCAAGAATCCTAATTCCAGCACGAAGGGTTTCGAAGTTATCTTTCTTTGAGGTTTTTAGACTTTACGCCCAGTAGCGGTGAAACTATAAGACCTAAGCTAAAATTTACACGCTGCACGTGACTTTTGAACAGGGTTAACAGATATTTTTTTTTACAAGTGGAGGACAGTAAAGCTAAAAATTGAGGACATCTGCAGTTCTTTTTCTTCCAATGAAGGACAACTACGCTAAGTTTGGTAGGCAACTATGGCTATCTTTCATTTAAAATCCGTTAAAGGAACGCTTCCTATCCAGCAATAAACTTTAATTAAAATAGAAAGTCGTTACCAAATGATGAACCATTTGCTTGATATTTCGGTAACGAACATTTTGTTAAAATTAAGCATTTGTATCACAGGAGTACGAATATGTCGTATTCGGAACTTTTTAACCTGGTCACTAGAGAATGGAAGATTTCAAAATATTTAGAAGAGGAGGAAGGAAAGTAGGACATGTCTTCCAAAACGAGGGTGTCGGTCGAAAATCGCCCAGTGTCAAATAAAAGTGGTTGAAAAGTGCCCATTTCTAAAATTCCTGGTTGAAAATCGCCCACCACAGTTTGAGTAAAAGTCATTTGAGTCGCAGCGACTCTCAGCCTTGGGTAGAAAGTACCCTATTTCAGTTAGTTATTTCATTATTCATTATTTCAGTCGTCACGCACTGTGTGTGGGAGTTGGTGTTTGTGTATGCGTGTCAGAGCTGAAATATGTCAGGGGGGGGGGGGGGCAATCGTTTCAATTTTTGGAGCGAGTTACCGGATCTACACTTGGGACCCGGTGAGACGCGATTTTGACCCGGAGATTTCGTTATTTCCTTTTGATACACTGCTGCGTTTGAACAGTCTCTCAACTTGCGGTGAACGGAAGCAGGGGTATTACTCCAGAACAAGACCGGTTACCGGATCAAGATTTTGTCGCTGGATCAATTGGGTGAAGATTCGATCATCGGGTCGCCGAATTAACTTAGTCTGGTGATATCGGTTCGGTCAAATCTGCATCACGAGACAATCTTTTGATGTATGCTATGATACATGGATTTTTAAATTTATTTAAAGGCCTCTTTAGGCAATTTTGGCTCAGGTCGGATGGATGATGATGATGATATGAACTGGTGGAATATAAAGAAAGTAGGAGGAAACGGGAGAACCCCGAGAAAACCCACGACTGGATGTTTGTCCACCACAAAGCCCACATGTCATGAGCAGGGATCGAACCAACAACCCCACGCACCTGACGTGTGCGCTGTACCAACAAAGCCACCGCGGCGGAGAAATGAAAAGCTTTCGTTTCCTTATATCTATGCACGTAGATGTACGTTGATGTTAAACATGTTATATACGCAGCAGGATACGAAGGAATCACTGTTATACGTTCCATTATTAGCGTTTCTCATTCTAGAAAAAAAAAACGGAAGAGACTCTCTGGAACTTCAACCAAACATCAGTACATGGGTCACCCGCAAAAGGGCACTCGTCCTTTCATTATTCAATGTTAAATTTCCATAAGGCGTATTTAGCTTTGGAAACAAAAACTAATAAACTTATATTAATTTGCAAATATTCATATGAATTGCTGTTCTTCGCTCTACATTACTCATACATCCACTTCGCCAAATCTCAATTGCATGCGTTATAAATTGCAACTGTACGTACATGTATGTTTATTCGCAAAAAGCAGTTGAGTTTTACATGGAAAATCCCATAACAATTCTATTTAGCTTTAATCTTTTCATCCACTACAGCTATGAATTTGATATTTTGTACCGTGATAAATAACATGTTACTTTATCATATCTAAAACATGCTTTCAACATATTATTTACCATTAAAGAGATATTTAAATATATAATTTATACCGGACCGACACGAACCGCGCCGAAATGTGATTTATGACTTTCGAAGAGAAAGAAAACTCAAAGGTAGCCCAGCTCGTCTGTAGTCCCTCGACTTCTTCCTGCTTCTTTTCAAGCTGGTCAGACATCTGGTACTCACTCAGCCTTTTCTAGACGGAAGGTTGGTGACTGATTGTTTCCTATTAGTATTTAGTAATAATTTAATTGAACTAAGAACCTCGTCTGCAGATCCATGAACAAAGAGTGAGAGAGTGTAGGAAGAGACTGAGTATGAGACAGAGCAATTGTGAGGTATGTCCGTGCCCGAGGCATGTATAAAATGTCGTGGCCCTTCGCCCGTTTTTATTGGAATCTTATTTACTTTAATTTTAATATATTGTATAGGAATTGAACAAATATCCGTAATAATGCGCATGCCACTTCTGATATTTTAATAAATTTTGCGAAAAAAATATTATAAAAACTCAAATTGTCTGTGCGTTAAAAAGAAAACGAACGTTTATTTTTTTAATCTGCCAATTTTTTATTTCACCCTTAGTACATTTGGAGCATTTTCTTTTATATAATAGTTTTCGACGCCCCCGATTTTCCCCCACCCCCTCAGTTTCGGCACCTGAGGCAGGTGCCTTACTCACCTCACCCTCACTACGGCACTGGTGTGAAGTATTGTGTTGTATGGAATTGAATTACATTTTTTGTGGCCTTTGGGCCAGAGTTAAAACCGGATCACAGCCCGGTCCAAAACTTCACCCGGTGATCCGTTTCAGCTCTGGTAGTCGGCCACAGTTTAGTTAGTAGGTACTATCCTGGCATTTGGCTGATGTGACTAAGTGTGTTGTTTTGAGAAGAAACGTGGATTTTACGAAAAAAGGAAGAGAGAAAATTGGAAGACTTTGAAATGTGGACATGGAGAAGAAGGGAAAATATAGCTGGACACAGTAGATCTAAATAGCTGAAGAGAGTAGGCAAGAGATGAACAATACCGGAGACAATAAAGAAGAAACTGGTTAGGACATAGATTGCGCAGAGATTGTATACTGAAGGATTCTTGAGAAAATAGGAAGAATAAAACTCCTTGACAGCAGGAAGATAAATTATATGCTCTGATAAAAAGTAAAGCACAAGATGGCAATGAATAGCGAGGGCTTAGCTTGCGTCTCCTGAAAGACCTGTTGCTTTTGGCAAAACACTGATGATGATAATGATTTGTGTTACGAAGTCATATTTTTCAGATCCTGAATTGGATTCAATTGTTATCGTCCTTAACGGACTGTGAGCTTCTAAGGATGGGACCTACAGATTTTGGTAAAATTGGCTCCGAACCAGGGCTCGAAATGGACAGGAGCAGACCCGAACGCCGTTCTAGTCCGAGAATATCTGGAACTTTCCTGTTCCGTCTCGTCAATATGGTAATCGTAGACAAGAGAAGGACAATAGCATAACAAAGGTAAAAAGTTCCTTTTCTTGAATATTTCCATTTCAAGCCCTGCTCCAAACCACTTCGTTCATTGGGCTTCAGCGGGAATTGAACCCGTGACAACATGCACAGAAAGTGAGCGCGGTAATCTATTATTTTTTTTTTATTCCTGCCTAAACGGGCTTCACTGATTTCCACTGATATTCCTTGATTTACCTGTAGACTGATACTTGCAGTGGATAATCTAAAAAGTAAACCAATGTAAATAATTATCATTTCATGCAGTATAAATGAAATCCTAAGCGAAATATTAACTAAAGTATTATGGAGTAAAATTAATAATTACATTTTTATCAGAGTATGGGTGTAGTAACACTAACAAATGCTCGAAATTGAATTTTTAAATTCAAATTTTCTAGGAGAGCCAAAAAGGTTTATTATTATTTATATTATAAGTAATAACTATATTTGTGCAAGAAATCAACATCTTGGTAAAGTAAAAAAAAAGTGATATTTGCTTGTACTGATACTTAACATTTTGTTGATATTTCTTTCAAGTATGTCGTGACTATAAAATATATCATATTGAAGGCAAAAGGTGTTGCAACACGTACTCAGTACAAAATTCCTGTGTAAGGTAGCTAAAGCTCGCTCCTTATTTAGGAAAATGTACGAAAGTCATACAGCAAAATACAGTATAATTGCAACATCTTCCTTTGTGGTGTATTATTCTCGCGTGAACATCAAAGACAGTTCTGGAGAAGAAAGTTCTGGAACGGTGCACGTAGTATGAATTTGAATTTATTTTAAGGCCTTTAGGCATCTGAGGCTCAGGCCGTGATAGGGTAGGGAAAAGGATTGTGGAAGGTTGACGGCCAGGGCTTATTTTGTAGGTACCATCCTGGCATTTGCCTGGTGTTACAGGAAAAACCTCAGTCAGGATGGTCGGTCGCTGAGATCGATCCCAGGACCTCCCGAATGCAACGCCTACACTTTACCACTGAGCTACGGCACCTCGGTGCAGATAACAATAAGATTGAGCAGTAAAACCTTTCGTTCAATGTCAAAGTAGTTAAATCGTGAACTTAATTAAATCTATGTTTTATGTATTCAAGTTTTTTTTTTCAACTTTTGAATTGCCATTCTCAGAAGCTGAAGAGAATAATTATATACTTAATTCTGTGAAAAAAGCAAACTATAATATTCCCTTTCTTTCTTCTTCGCTGAAATCCGGGACATTTAAGCGTCCCGAGAAATATTTTCGGGACGCAGATCTCGATTCCGTGACGGTCCCGGATTTTCCGGGACGAATGGCAACCCTATAATGATACAACTTTAGGTATGAGGATTTGGTTTTGCATAAGTAAAACGGCATTCTAGTGTTCAGTTTTTTGTAGTTCTCTAAATATGTATCCACTATCCCAACAGGATCACTAGTTACGCTTGCTGCCTTGTAATTCGTGACATGCTGACTCGCACACAATACGTACTTTCTTTGGGTCTTCGGTTCGATTCTATCCCAGTTCATGCTATGTTGGTGGACAATCACCATTTACGTTGGTTTTCTTGGGGTTATCCCGTTTCTTCCCACTTCATTCCACCAATTCTCGCATCATTTCAGCCTGAGCCAGGCACGTACCTAGAAGTTGGTTTCGGGGGGAGTCCAGCGCATTCGAACGGGGTTTGAGGTCTGTCTGGGTATAAAATTCACGTAAAACGCATACAATTTTTTAAAGAAAATTTAATTTCAAGGGATCCGGACTCCCTTCTCCTCTGCATATGTCCCTGCCCAAGCCAAAGTTGCCTAAAGAAAATTAAATACTTTCTTGCAGGCACGTAGGCCTATCTAAAATTTGGTTTCAGGGGGTGCAGCACCTTCGGGAAGGGGTCCGACGTCTGTCTAGGTGTGAAATGTACAATACATACGAGTATGATACTAACTAAAAGAAATATGAACTTTGGAGGGGGTCTGGACCCCCGTATCTACGTTCCTGTTTTCTTATACGTATCTTTACACACAAGCTTTAATATAGCCTAATAGAAATAAAGTTCACCTGCCTTGCCAAGTTCTTCTTCCAAATTAGCGTATTTCTTGTCCGACATTATTGGTATATCCAAAACACTAAACTGTTCCAGCATTTGAGAATAACCTGTCCCAATGGCTGTGAATCCCCAAACTGCCGATTTGTTTACACTTAGTCTGTCTCCAGAATCATCTGAAGAAATCTTGCATTCACGATTACATGGATGACATTTAAAATAAAACGTGCTAAGAAGACCGTCTCTCGTCTCTTTGCAAACAACTAATTTCCCCCTTGTACATACATGTTGATGCTTCCTTACAATGGATTCAAATTCTGAAAAAAAAAAAACTTTCCAACAAAAACTAACCTTCTCCCCGTAATAGATTTAACTTGAGATTGATTATTGTCCATCTCTGTTTATAACGGAGTTTCAATATTCAGAGTTGCTTCCACACTAGGGTCAGCTATTTCATTTTCCACCTGTAATATCTGATTCTCAAGCTTTAGTTCTTTACTCCTTTTTGCCAAAACCCTTCTATTTCGCGAATAAGGATTTTTTCGATACCGCTTCCAATATTGTTTCTTTCGTTTACCCATCTTGAGTGAAAGACTGACTGACTTTCACTTCACAGATGATGTTGGATTTGGAAGAGAGGGAGGAAAGGTAGGGGTTTGTCACCCTCTGAAGAAAAATGTTCCTTGCGTTTTTTCTCTGAAAGATTTCGAAATGTTTACACCAGAAGAGATTTTCACTTGTTCTTTTAATTCTTTTGGGAAGGAGATGGAAAATAAATATTCAGTATTTCCGACGTCTTTTCGTACATATACAGTACAAGAGGAGAGCGTTCATAATTATAGGTAGGTGTAAATATAGCATATAAACTTCGACCCTTCCTCCTGCTGAGTGCGGCTTTGTGGACCACGGGGTGGGTGCAAACGGAAAGTGCCGGGGTGAGAAAGAAAAGGAAGAAAGGCCGGACACAATACATCCACTAACATTGCATGAGGCCTGAGGCATGAAGACTTTTTCGTTCATGCACTTGAGTAGACGAAGAGGTGGGGGGTAGAAAAGTGACAGGGCGAAGAAATTCGGTACGGCACAGCTGGTATTGGCTCCCTCTGACAGGAAAATTGAGGAACTAATGAACTTTCTCTAAAATCTTAAGCCGCGCCGCGTCGGTTCTCATCCGCTCACCACATCAGAAATAGGCAGCTGCAATAAATAACGTAACAGAATGGTATTTTTTTGTTAATGCCGGTTTGAGTGTTAAAAGGGTACGTAAAGATTGTAACCTTTTTTCTGTAATTGAGAATCTCCTTGTTGTAAATCCTATAGATTTTTCTATTTCTATCTTTTCAATTAATTTTAATAAATTGTTGTTGTTGTCCTTTTAACAAAGTCTTTGATTCGGTCTCATTTGAGTGTTGTTTTATGTTGCTAATCAGTTGGAACTTCCAGTGTGACGTCTCTTTTTCCACGGTTTAGTCATTCAAAACGACGAGCTCTACAAGGACCTTTGCGCTCGAACACGTAGGCTGGCTCGATAACTCTATGCTCAGATAGTCTTTGGAATGGCCATTTCTTGGCTGGACTATTGAAAGTTATGCGACCTAAACCACTAGACCTCGCAGTCTTGTACATAACCCACAGGGGCTTTCCCCCCCCCCCCCCCAAGTTAATGCATTCGTATTGTGGGTCTTTACTCGCGACAAGTGTTCTCATCCCTTTGCCCCCGACCGTACCCTTGCAGAGTCTCTCGTTAGATACTAATTGAGCGTTCCAGTTTGTGAAATCAAGGATTCCACCAGGATTTTTAATTTTTGGGGGTGTAAAGTAAAAATTTGGAGGGTATAAGTGAAGTTTTGCAGAGTTTCTATCGATTTTTCACCGTTAAAAAAATGAAGTTGGGGTGCGCTCGAGAATTTGAGGGGTGTCCTCTCACCAGGGGAGGGGTCTGGCAGAATTTGGCTTCACCGTACTACACCCTTTTCCAGTTTCTGCTCATAGGTATTTTAGTTCTTGAAAAAAAAAAATATATCCAGAAGTCTGGCAACCCTGATACAATTGACGAAAGTACTATTTTTTGTCTAACAGATATTCTCCAACTCATTTCTTACCATAAAGGTAGTTAAACCAACCAACTTGGTACGATAAAAAGGGTGTAAACGCGGCGAAAACAGTATATTGAGCTAAAAACCACCATTGACATCCTTCTTGGTGGTGAGTTTTCCCCCATTTTTTTTCTCTTCTAAGTTGCTTTCGTTCTTCTTCCCTTTTTTTATTTTATTTATGTGAGAATGAGCTTGGGGTGGGAAAGAAACGGACAGAAAACGCCTGGGGGTGGGAATGGAGAGGCGGAACACGTTGACGAAGACGGTAGAAGCTGTAATGATTCATTTGTATTCATTGTGTACATCAAACAAGCTATTATTTGAAAACAGTAGTCAAGGCAAGGGAGAAAGGAATATATTAGTTTGTCTCCAAGCCACACCACCTCTATGTGCTGATAAAGAAGAAACAAGCCCAGCTTATGAATGGAATAAAGCGAAAAAGGAAATAATAATAATATTCATTTATATGGAAGGAAAAGTTGTCTGGGTGAGACAAGTGAACAAGATTCTTTTGACTGCTTCTTTCCAAATCAGGGTTGGAATTTTTTTTCAAACTCAAATAACCATCTATGTATTTGATCGACGGAAACTGTCAGGGTTGATTTATATGCACGCTTTCGTTGCGTGCTTTGCTTGCGATTAGAGTGAGTAAGTAATTGAAACACGTGTCTTGTTACGTAATACGTAGAGCACATAATTAAATGCATGTTTCAATTGACTACTCACCCAAATCGCACGCAAAGCAAGTAAGTCAAGCTTTCATGAAATCCAGACCTTAGAAACAAAATTCAATTTAAAAAGGTGCTATTTTCTCTACGTATTTTTATTGCGATCAATTTAACAACAATTTCGATATACTATTCCTAAATTCTGCTTCAAGTAAAACACATATAACTTTTTTAATTTTAATATTAGACCCTATATGGTAACATTGATATTGATGAAGCCTGCAATAATATTTTTAAACAGACACTCTCCGATATTTTATACACATGTTTTCAACCGTAATTTTGATGTTGAAATGTAATATTTGGCCAAATAGCCTGTTTATTTTATAACCTTTCCTACAAGAAAAATTTAATTCTTTTTTAGGCTGAGAGAGTTATCACATACGCGCTAGCTCGTGTTTTCCTTGCGATTTGGTCTAGTAGCCAATGGAAACACGCTACGCGATTCCTTTATTGGATACTAGGTGAAATTAAACGAGGCACTCGATTATCTTGTGCATGAAAAGCCGGCCTAATTCAAACAAAAATATCGTAAAATTTAATAACAAATTATTTGGATATGTACCAACAGTGAAAGTGGCATCGTGCGCTTTGTATTGTCTTCCATTTAGCCATAATTCTGATCTAGAATGGTCAACATTCAAAATTTGATAGTCAATAGCTATATCGAAAAGGAAAGTTTCTAACGCCATTTTAATTATTTCTTTTTTGCTTGTAGGATATTCTGAAGAACTGTGCCCATCAGATTTTTATTACATATCCCGGTCCCACCAGTAATCCACACCGCGAAAAGTACGTGAAGAGCAAGCCTATGGCGGCTATTTCAGGGCTCCTTATCTTGGAAGCTTGCGTTGTTTGCGATTTGAGTAAATAGCCAATTGAAACACGAGTTACACTTACCTTACAAAAAAAACAAGCAATAAAACACGTGTTTCAATTGGCGACTCACCCTAATCGCAAGCTTTCATGAAAATCGGCCCTTAGGTGTTGTGTGTAATAAAACAAATATTTAACCTGACTTAAAACAAAAAGTACCGGTAAGTAATGTAAGATGGAAAATAATGTACATTAAAATGTTGAAAATACCAAACAATAGTTCAAGAAAGCAGATAATAATTATTATGAATATATATAAATGTTCTGTGAATTTACTCAAACGAGGATCAAACCCCGGTCTACCAGTCGGCAAACCTATGTTCTACCGCTTGGCCTAGGCTAACGGCTGGTTAACAATGATTTGGAAATGCTACTTACAACGCACTCTGTAAAGAGGAAGGCCGCGTTTTCATGTACAACGCTCGTCGCGTTATTGCGATTTGGTTTGGTAGCTAATTCTTGCGTACTTACGTGTTACTATTGGTTAATGGCTACTCACTCGATTCTCAAGCAAATAAGACGTCATGCGCGTATATAAAAAGTATTTTTTTTTTATTTAAGGACCCTCCTGCCACCCCTACCTCTTTGCTCTCTTAGCACAGCTTTGTTTCGAGCGCCTGAGGGGCGCAGCGAATCTAAAAGGGATTCTCCTCAAAGCTGGGGTAGGCCATCCCCCAAGTGGTCTCCCTGTCTCGACCCCTTCTCGGCGTCGAGACACGGAGTCCGTAGGACCTGAAATTGCATAGATTTAAACTGGTATCCAAAAAAAAGATAAAAAAAAAAAGAAAAGAGTATAGGAGGACTGAGGGGGGATATTTCTGTAGCCCAGTTCCCGATGGATAAACCTGGGCCCTATTTCCGCGAGTTGGGGGGAAAGTTACTATTTATTTTTTCTACTAGCAATGCATACATTATTTTACATATACAAGTGACTTGAGCCATACAAACCTCAGTTATTTATTCATTTATATCTGTTTGTGACATTATTATTTAAATGTTTTATTATTGTCATTTAGTTCTTATTTATTATTTGTGCATAACTTTGATTTGATTTATGAGAGTTTTAGATTTGTCTGTTTTTTCTTTCATTCATTCATACTTTACTGTTTATTATCTTTATTATTAGTGTTTTAACACGATTGGAACTCCTATTTTGTATCCGTTCTCTAGTTGAGCTTAGAGAGTTTCTACTTTACATTATTTGTCTTTCTTTTACTAATTCTAATCTTTACTCATTACCTAATCTGTACTACTTGTCCCAGCAAACTATATGTCCCCTAGTATCACTAACTGAATATTTTATAGAAAACACATAAAGTCACATTCATTCCTCCATTCATACTACCATTCATTCTGTACGCGACTCCAAGCCGGTCGAGTTGATTCAGGGCCCCGGGCAGCGGGATTTCTCCTCCAGATCCATGGATCGGGGCTGGTTCCGGGAACTCCTCCTCTTCTATATCGAGTATATAAAAAGTAGGCCTTTAGAAGTTACTTCGATATTAGATGTCACTGATGGCTTGTCGATTAAGTCTCCTTTCCTTGCTTGCGATTAGAGTGAGTGGCCAAATTGAAGCATGTGTTTTATAACGTAGTAATTAGAACACGAAATAAAATACGTGTTTCAATTGGCTATTCATCAAAATCGCAAACAAAGCAAGCTTTTATTAAAACCAGCCCTTACTGTTGTAACTGGTTCTTTTCTTTTCTTTCTTTCTTTCTTTTTTTTTACAGGTTTTATATCGTGTATTAAAGTGAAAAAATGTATGTTGAAACTGTGGTCTATCCTAGAAACCATTTATCTTGAGTTGTTACTTGGGAACCAGTGGTGAATTCAGAAGGAAACTATTTTTATTTTGCAAAATTATTTCAACAACTTACCTTATAGAAAGCTTCTATGCGTATTTACATAGTTTTAATAACAAATAGATTTTTTTTTTCTGTAAGAATGATCTTACTGTATTATATTCCTTGATAAAACTTCGTTATATGAGGGAGAAACATAATAACTTTATAGACTTGAAAAGTTCATTTTCCGGGAAAATATCGAATACGTTCATCGTCTATTCCTCGAATCAGCGCCTTTCCCTTCGATACACGTATGTAAACGCCGCATGCAATTATTGAGTTGCAAGATCGAACTATTCATTTCTTTTCTTTATTTGCCATGTGTATTAATAATAACACATTTGTATGAGTCATGAACGCTGTTGTTGATGAATTCTGAGATCGCTACTAATTGGTTGTCAGCACTTAGAAAAACGTTAAATATTCAAGGATTCTATGCTATTTGTTTTATAGAGTGTCCCCAACAGCACACAAACGTTAAAAATAAGTGAATTAAACGTTTGTACCGAAACGTTATGTTAACGTTGTAAATGTACCGAAATGTAAGCCTGTCCAACGGCTTATTCAACGTTGAATAATGGTTGAGATGAAACGGGTTTAGTTGGCCAAAACAGAACATGAATACTGTCTGTCTGACACATTTTATCCGTTACTTTTATCACGTATGCGGTGTTAATTTTCCAACAGTAAATAATCCGAGCGGCTGTTGTGGGGTTCGAACACAGGAACGTTCTACGCTTCTCGTTGGTAGCTCGACGCGTTATCCAAGAATCCACCTGGAGAGGCCACTACTCTTTTACTGTATCGTTGAAAGTAAATATTCGTTGAAATATAGTATAAAAATCAACTTGTTTTTAACATGCAAATGAAACATGAAAAATATAGTTATTTTCATTGTATTTGCTTTTAGTTATAATGTTTAAGCAAATACATTAGAAATACATGTGTGAAACGAAATCTAGGACATAGTATGAATGATAGTTGAAAGTACGCCACATTAACGTCGTATCAACGAAATTCTAAATTCGTTGAAATATGGTTAAAATTCAATCTGTTTTCAAGGTACACATGAGAACACCAAAATTAGTTTGTGTCATTCAATTAGTTTTTAATTATATTTTTTGACATAACATTAGTAAGAAATGCATTAAACAAAATCTATTACACGATAGTTGAAAATAACATATTGAATGCATGTTGTATTAACGTCTTATCAACGCAATGACGTCTTTGTTGAAATATTTAAAAGTAAACGTATTTTTTTTCAACCGATAAGGGTTAATCAACGAAATGATCCTAAAATTAACGTTGAAAACGCATATGTGTGCTACTGGGGTGTTGTTATAAGCTAACTGACTAATATATTATGCCGTGAGTCTTTCCGAATGTGATTGTTTGCTAAATATGTGTGAATTCTGCCATACTGGAACATACGCAAGAATCTATGCGCATGTAGATAACCACACAGCAATTTTGACCTGACTCAAAAATTAATAAAGCTTACTTTGACTAGTTGATAACTTCATGCAAGCTTACCAAATCAAACTAAAAAGGTTTAAATAAGGTTGAATCAGTCTGTCTAGCTCACAAGAATCACGGTTGCAATCGCCTTAACAGGAAAAGAAATAAAAACTTAATGTACTTCTCTGGATGGGAATCGATCGGAGGCCCCACGGCGCACTAATCCGATATTTTAGGCACAAGGCTACACAAACTTTATTATCTAACTGGCTTTGCAAGTGTTATTATTTATTAGTTCGCAAAAGACGCCTGTACTAAAAGGGTAGGAGTTGGTGAACAATAGCCTACGGCGACAGCAGGAATGCAAGGAAACAAAATTGAAATAAATTTGAAGTTTGACAAGCTACCTCGAATGTACGTTCCTATATGCTTGAATTAGGTTAGTTATAGAACGATCAAGCCACTTACATTGTTCCAACAAAATTTCTTATATGCTTGTTTATTACGTTCAATACAATAACAAGTTTGCCAAGCTAAAAGCAAGTGATTGACAACCTTGTTTCAAAGTTGCCATGCTATCTGGGTATGTACTTGCAATCATGGCAGAATCACGGTAATCATTACTACTTTCCGCATTCATTTTAAACCCTGTCATAGTCTAAACCATAAATGCTTAAAGGTCATAATTCAATTCAATCAACAACAATTTTAAAATCTTCGCTACTACTTACTATTTTAGGGGTGGTCAGAACTTTTAGACACTTCGGAATTGAAGTCAGGATTCAAGAATTCAAATGCGAATTTCTGTTTTTCCAGAATGCCCGAATTCTTGGAATGTCAGAATTCCAGTCTCGGATTGTAACAATTCCGGAATCTTATGTATTGCGAATTCCGCAAGTGGTACAAAATTCCAAGCCTGTACTTTAGCCTCTTCATACTGTGAAGATTAGAAATAATAAGCATCAATAAAAATTATTAAGTTAATCAGTTTTATTTTCGTCAAAAGTTATCATATCATTATGTATTTTTATGTATTACTTTGTTCGAAAATATTATGCAATTTCCAACCCTGTTGAAAGTGTTCAATGCAATTTTTTATACGTTGGTATGTTTTTCTTTTCTTTCTGGAAACAGGAAGGGAAATGATCACAATGATTTATAGTTTAATGCTTAGGCAGATAAGATTGTAATCACTATGTACTAACAGTAACTGGTAAGTATAACGCTCTATACTGTATGATTTATTGCAGTATATAATTATGTTTCTTTACCTCATTCACGGACTGCGTGAAGGTATTTTCAAAACAAATAATTATTTCTGCTGTGTGTTTTACGGTGTGCATATTTTTAACCTTTTTCTATTTTAGCTTCACGTGTTTCCATGACCTTGACAAGGTGTATGTACTTCACTTTTTTCTTGCTTGTTGAACTGCAACGTTTATAGAATTAACTATAGGTTGTGCCAGACGTGACGTCATCGACTCAACCAAGACTATTAGAATTAGATGATAGGCCAAAATTGAAAAATCTAAATCCAACGTAATAACTTCATGCTCCCACCTTGGTGTGCACAACGAGAATTAATAGGAGAGTACTATTTATTCGTAACTTTAAATATTAACATGCTAATTTTGTTAAATATATGCTATTAAATTAAACAATATGAAAAAGAGCAAAACCTTAATTTTAGAAGCTAAAATTAAGTTTTATTTATTTTGTCTTTCCAACTCTCCTAAATTCTGACTACACACCAAGGGGTTACATGCGTTGGACCAACACGGCGTTTGACCAACACGGCGTTGGACCAACACGGCGTTGAACCAACACGGCGTTGGACCAACACGGCGTTGAACCAACACGGCGTTGGACCAACACGAAACCATCACGGCGTAGGACCAACACGGCGTTGAACCAACACGGCGTTCGACCAACAATATTAACCGGCATACGACCAACACGGTAAAACACAAATCTCGATAATATTAAAATAATTATGTAATAATAATTTATGTAAAAAACTCTAGCTTCAAGGGTTACATGCGTTTGACCAACACGGCGTTGAACCAACACGGCGTTTGACCAACACGGCGTT
>JAGDQP010018460.1:0-27700 GCA_022664845.1 Lepisma saccharinum | reverse complement strand
GAGGGAGAGAGAGAGAGAGAGAGAGAGAGAGAGAGAGAGAGAGAGAGAGAGAGAGAGAGAGAGAGAGAGAGAGAGAGAGAGAGAGAGAGAGAGAGCAGGATCACAGAAAGAGAGAAGAAACTGAAGAGTTGTACATGGATTGCAAGACTACTGCTTTTGAAACCAGTCATACAATATTCTGTCACTAAACCAAATAATCGACAGCACCTTCTTGTCTCTTCTAACCCCACCCTCTCCCATCATCAACCAACTGAGCATACCCTTTGCCTATGACGTGGTTATCAGTCACTTCGCACTAAACATTACGTTGTTAAAAGAAAAGAACAAAACATGTCCTTTCCCTCCCCTTTTAAGTGTGCAGGGATGTAAAAAAAATACAAAACTCCTTTCCCACATTCATTTGCTCTGAGAAATAAAGCATGTATTTTAGTAAAAAAAAAAAAAAATGGGGGGTTAAAAAATGTTCCTATTAACTATGGACAAGAAAACAGTAACACTCAAATACACACAACCGTCTGCATAATATATATTTTTTGAGTTTCAGATACATTGAATTAAATTGGCTTTATTTATGGCCGTTGTCCTTTTCAGCTCAGGCCGCGATGAGGTAGGCAGAGGATGGAGAAGGTACCTTTCATAATATACCATCCCGGTATCGCAGTTACAGATGCATCATAATAACGAAGCCCGAATACTGGGTCTTTGAACCTGCGACCGAAATCGCACGAATCCATTGGACCAGATATCCGAAACCCTGAACCGAATCCTATTGGATCGGAATCTGGCCATCTCTAGTCGGAATAGGAGAGAGCAAAAGCTGCTGAAAAGTGTCGGCCAGGACCTAATCTGAAGGTACTATTCCGGCATTTGCTGCTGTGACTGAAGAAAAACCTACAAAACCCTACCAGGTTAGTCGGCACCTGGGACTGAACCCAGGATTACCCATTTCCGAAGGGTCCATGACATTTGGGCGCGGCCGTTTGGGCGCAAAACCATATATCCAAATAGGTTTACCTACCTACATATGTTATAGTGTATTTCATAACTAGAGACCGGATGTTTAGGCACTAAAATATGAAAATAGGCACTGGAAATTTCGAGAAACTTCCACAAATAATTTTGCAAAAACTAAAAATAACATCTTGAACACAGCGAAGTTTCTGCACATCATGCACAACTCTACCAGATGAAAAGAAATGGGAAGGAACTGCAGCAGACTCTCGACTATCCGGTCTACGAACTATGCGGCTTAGATTTTAAAAGAATATTTATTTTTAATAAAATAAGACATATATAATAAAGACATATAATCTGTGTAAAAAAACGTACGTTTTTCGTTAATGTCTAGTTATTTTAAAGATATTACTATATTACATACTGCAATGTGTACTTGATTTTTTGTCAGACATTATAAAATTTATCTTAAAATGTGTACAATTTTCATTTTTGCACTTTCTTTTTCTATAATAAATTATTAAAACGCATAGTACAAAACATAAGAAATGTTTATTAAGTACTGGCCTGTACCAAGAGGTCAGAAAAAATGAATACGAGCTGGTTTTGGAATAAAAATGATGCTTTTAATGCTATGGGTGACTCAGGAAGTGAGTATTTATTGAATTTTTTTGTTATTCGATCTGCCCATTAGGCCATAGTTGAGACTATTGTATTAATAGAAAGTTATTTCAGATTTCATAAAAATAGGCACTAACTATACAATGAAATACGAGGCAATGCTTCGAGGAGAAGAGCCACACAAGAAAAGAAGACAATATATTCAGGCAGATGAAAGAATTCGCCGTATTGTACAGAAATTTGAAACTGTTGACATTGTAGAATACTTGCGGGGTTTGGCCCATAATTCCGTCATGGAATGATAATGTCATGGTAAATGTAACATAAGATTAATTATTCAATATCTATATTCGATTTCACTGTTGTTTCCTTTCCAATTATCTCTGTTGCAAATACATATTAATAAGCAGTAATGCAATGTTATGAATAGTTATGAATATCCAAAATGCCTATTCCTTTACGTTAGAGATATATTAAAGGTATTTTTTTCTGCATTATACATTAATTTACTAGAACTAAAGCAAGCATTTAATGCAACTGAGACTTTCAGTGACTGTTTACCACAGCACATACTATAACGTAACGAAAATTTAGAGTTTTTGAAGATGACCTTTCTGAATTCTTTAAGTTGTGCAGTTATTTTTTTATGACAGAGATTTGTGATATTAGTGCCTATTTTCAAGGCTTTTAGTGCGTAAACATCCGGGTTCTAGTTATGAAATACATTATAACCCATTTAAGTAGATTAACCTATTCAGATATACAGCTTTGCGCCCAAACGTCCTGCTCCGTTTGCGAAGCCAACGCTCTACCACTGAGCTACGGCCGCTCGGTCACCTTCATCTCTGTTAGTTACGTAGATGTAGGGGGTATATAGACGGACGGACATACAGGATAAACTGTATATCACTGTTCATACAGGGGCGCTTTAAATCACAAAGAATGATTTCAGCGAATTAACTCGTATCGATAGACTAAATATGGGAAGTCAAAACCTCTCTTCGTACAAGTTGCACTAGAATTAGCGTACACTTTTGCATTCCACTGGACGATTTAGCATGCACCTCTGCTGTTCGAATTGATTAAACCGAATTTCGTATGTGGCTTACGCAACTGTGGATCTGCCTGTGATAGCGGTGGTGCCAGGATGTGATAATGAAGTATGACAGGAAAAACTGGATAAAATCAGTCAGGATTGCCGACTGCTGGCATGGAACCCAGGGCCTTCCAAATGCGAAGCTAACTGAACGCTCTACCAACTGAACAATGGCTGCTCTGTCTCTGCTGTTCGAATAGTGGTGCTAGTAAAATCTCGTGCAACTACTTTCTGCTTTTGCTCATGAGCGCAGACAATGACAGTCGTGAGTGACTGAATTGTTATTAACGTCCTAAACGAACTGGTGAGCTTCTAAGGTTTTTGGTAAAGATGGCTCCCTCAAATTAACAGTCGTGCTATGTTCCCAGTGTATGGGTAAAGAAGAGATTAGAGGTGGCGTCTCGTGCTACAAGAAGAAAACTCAAACCTGTTCGTTCGACAGGGATTGCATGAATGTACACTATGACGTCACTTTAGTTACCACAGCCTTGCACTTGAATGCAGCGAGGTGTATATCGTGAGTAAAAATAAATTGAGTTTATTTTTGACCCTTAGACCTCTAAAGTTCAGACTGGGATTGGGAGTGGAAAGGATGTTGGAACGAGTCGCCCAGGGCTACTTTGAACTCTCTGGAAAAACCTCCGTCAGGATAACAGGCTTTTGGGAACGAACCAAGCACCACCTGAACGCGAAGCTAACGTATATCGTCGGTGAGACAGAACTGCCAACTTACTATAAAGCTGTATTTTTTCAAAAAGTACTACGTCGATTTATTGTAAATTTGGGATTTTCTAAGGGAGTATCAACATTGGATGTGAAGCATGGGGTGTACTGTCGCAAACTAAGTGTAGATGTTCAAAAAAGATATAGTATAACGCACGGAGTCAGTATTAAATTCAATACCTAAATATCTGCCTAAGGTGACCAACCATCCCGCTTTAGGCGGGATAGCCCCACTGTCCTCAAAATCTGGGGGACTCGAAAATGTTCCGCTTTTTAAAAATAAGAATGGAGTTGGACATTACTCACTAAACTGTGTGAAGTTAGTTTGGCGCTCAAGCTTTACGAACGTATCTGCCCCATTTTCATTGCAAAAACTAGAAGAAAAATTGCGAAAAGATCTTGGTATTACTTTATTAAATTGATGAAACAATCCACGGATATAAAACTAATTCCATTCCTAGTGAAATACTTTGAATCTTACCAGTCGGTGCAAACTTTAGACATCGTTGTTCATTATTTAACATGAACAAAGTAGTTGAGTTTTGTGGTAACAACAGAAGCAATAATTTTGTCATACAAGTTTATAAATTCATCGAAATGCTATATTACTGAAAACCTGGCGAAAGGATTTCTTCAGGATTCAGCCATTACCTGTGTATATGATATTTTTGGTATCTTCATGCCCAGAAGACATTTTGGAGTAACAGAAGAAAAAAAAAGTGTGTATCCGACAATGCCAGAATCTGAGTTTTCGTACACGTTTCGCACTTTATTCGGTCCGGTCGATTCCCGCATCATTATTAAAGTCTGTCCAACAAAGTGCTTTTTACATATTCCAATTAAAATTGTGTGAAATTTAAAGTGGTTAATTTGAGTGGCATCTCGAGCTCAATCTTTGTGTATCTGTGTGTGTGTGTGTGTTTAAAATGTTGCATATAAAATTTCGTTCATGGTACCCAATGTTTCAATGAGTTCCCAAAATTAGCTTGTAAGGTGCATGCATTAAATAGTAAGATAGTCAAACGTTTACATGCATTTGGTGGTTTATGTGCGCCTCAGGTAAGAATTAAGTTGTATTTAGTCATGCTATTCATGTTTCATGGTTCAGCTATTGCGCACACACACACAGCGACCACCGGTGGTCATTTTATGATTACGAGCGTGAAGTCACATACGATACTGTACAAAGGTAATTTCTTGCGGCGTAGTGTAGGGGAGGCGCAAGTGTCGAACCAACGAGCCTTTACTACAGCGGCAGTATATGTATTAAGTGTTTGTATCACCACTACCACAGGTGTATTATCACTACCAACATTACGACTACTAGAACTGCCGGCTTCGCAACCCAACGTTTTACGTAACTGGTATGGTAACACCAGTTCTTAAACCAATTTTTATATACAACTCTATTGCAAGATTTTTCAGAATAAAGGAATTGTGTTTGGTGTGTTTCAACCATCTCTTTTAAAGGCGCTTATATATATCATTATATCATGCTCCTTGTTGGATCTCTGGGCGAGAAAGAAAGTAAGTGTTTAGTGCAGTTGAATGAAATAAATAATCAGAGGTGGTGGGAAAGGTTGTATTTGAAACTCCTCTTACGACCTAAGGAAGATTTGTCACTGAGAGGCTTAGTCGGGCAGTACATTCTATATCGCTTTCGCTATATCTAGACGATGATAAGGACATGAAAGCTGCTGGAAATAATAACCAACTTTATTTCTCCAAAATCTACTTTTCTTCTTCATCGGATAAAATGCGTGAATAATTGGAAATTACCTTTTTTGTTATACGTTACAACATTCTCTGACATTATTAGCAAAGAAACATTAATTTACACTAGTGGAGATCGCTGGCAAAACATTAGTTATATTTCCCTAAGTAAGGAATAGAATTAATGAAATTATCAAAATTAATGTTTCATTGGTAATAATTAGGAACTAGTGTTTTGTTTTTTTTTAACTAATTGATACAGATGGCAGTCTGGCTTCACTAAAACGTCTCTACCACTCAGTACATTTACGACCTTCAGACTGAGACAGAATAGAGAAAAGAAAGTGGAAGGGAAAGTCAGTCAGTGCCTAGTTGAAAGTAGTACCCCGGTGTTAGCTCAGAGTGACTAGAGAATCCTGGAATAAACTCAGTCAAGACTGACGGCTGCTGGGTCCGAACCTAGGCAGCGCTGAAACCGGACCACTTACGCTGACCCGGACACAGGTGACCGGGCGACTCGGTCCGAAACTTGACTCGAATGACCCGATTGCCAGGTCTGAGAACTATATTGAACTGAGCCTTTTGGCGTCGTTTTTTCTTTATATGTTCTAGGGGTAACACCTCCGATCGTGGTAAGCCATGAAAGAAACACCGTTTAAACGTAAGGAAGTAATTATAAATTCTGCTCTGTCCACCGGATCGAAACCGGGTTTCAACCACAGACCCGGTCCAAAACTTGACGCGATTGATCCGTTTCAGCTCTGAACTCAGGAATATCTGAGTGTGAAATAAACGCTCATTCAGCTGAGCTGCATAGTTCGATATGAAGGGCAGTTTGTTCTAAATAAGTCGTAATCTGGTTTCTGTGGGTTTTCCGGTCATAGAAAGTGAATATGGTAGCTCAAAAAGTTCCTTGAATTAAAACTAGGGAGATATTCTCTTATTTCTTTTCTTCTCTTAACGACGACGACAAAAATATCTTAAGTTACTGTTAAGATGCTAAAAATTAATTTCGATTGACTGAATTTGAATCTTATTATCGCCTTTAGGTATATACGGCTCAGGTCGGGATGCGGCAGGGTTGGCTGGTTTAAACCAAAAATGCCACATAGTGTGAACTTAATGGTGATGATTCCACATATTAAACTATCTGCGTTAATTTTATATCAATTTTGCCTTGTAATCAAGGGGTCCCGGGTTCGATTCTCGATGGGGCCACAGAATTTTTCTAAAGTGCAAACCGAGTAGTGGTTCGGATGTCACTTAAAACAGTAGGTCTTGTCCTTCATTACCTTGCTGTTACATAAGAACGTTAAGCCTAAACAAACGTAACCAAACCAAATTGTTTCTTTCTGCTTGCCTGTTGTTTCATAGAAAAAACAAAGTTAACTTTGCTTAAATATATTGATAGAAGTTGGCAAAATTTATCAACTGCATCCAGTGACGTACATTATTTTATTACTATTATACAGTTACAATGAAATAAAAAATTCTAATTCTTCTTTAGTTCTAATATATAGTATGGCTAAATACACTCAAATTCCGTACACGACTTTTTCTAATAAAAAAAAAAAAAAGAAGAATTTATTGAAATCAAAAGTACTTTCTGTATGTATGGTGCAGAGCCAGAGTGAACTCAAATAATTCACTTTATCTTAATCTTTATTCACTTCTTTTATTGATTTGCAAATTAAGTCTATGTATTTCTGACTCAGTGAATTAGCTTGGACTAAATTAGATCTGTGCTCTGTAGTCTTTTGAAATTGTCCATTTCTTTTAATAATATGTATAAGTCGAGAAGTAGGTTTTCGTGATGAAAACAGGCTTGTTATTGGTGGATAGAACACAATGCCGAACGTTTGTTACTGCGGTGATGAACTTGCAAGTTCCGGAAGCCATAGAGTGAGGATAACTCTATATAGTGATTTCACTTGTGCGGTTGTGTATTTTTTTGTTCCTCTGAAGTGACTCTATATATCTATATTTCTATGTATGCAAGAAAATCAGTACAACGTATTTCTTTCATGAGTCCTCCGTGGATGAGTCGGCAGACTCATCGCATGTGTAATCAAGGGGTCCCGGGTTCGAGTCCAGGTGGAGTACAATTTCTCTAAAGTGCAAACCGAGTAGTGGTTGGGATTCCCCTTTAAGCCGTAGCTGTAGGTCCCTTCCTTCATAACCTCGCTACTGCATAAGGATATTAAGGAGAAACAAGCTTATTTCTATCCATATGTAATATAAATAAATAAAGCAAAGTATTGAAATAAAAAAACCTGGTTTAAACAAAAAAAAGTTTGTTTTATTTTTGTTTTTAAAAAGACACGGTTTTCGCCAAGGTCTAAGTTACAGGTACCATCCCAGCATTTGCCTGCCTGTTGAAAAACATTAGTCCGGATGGTCGACCGCTGGGATTGAACCCATGACCTCCCGAATTCCGATTGACATCAATGGAATGGTGACTGGACAGTGACAAATCTAAAAATTGAATCCGAGAGCTCAGTGTTTATGAGATGGGTCAATGATAACACCTAAAGCTTAATGGACTTAGACCGAAAGTCCACAAAAAATAATAAAGCAAAAGTTGACCCCCCACTTATCTTGAACTATATTTCAGCTACAACATGATTAGTGAGTATCTTTTACTTTTCTAATTCGAAGTAGATAAATAATTAGTTTGCAACGCAATAGGAACAGTATTAAGTTTCCTTACGTAAAGAAACTAAACCTTTATCCCTAAGGTAGCATTAGGCAATGGGACCTGCTGCAGCAACCATTCATTCCTTTGCATGCCATAAATCATACCTTTCTCGCTCCAGAAGGGAAGGGTAAGGTCGGAGCCTGGCTTGGAGCCAAAACCCGCCCGGAAAGTAAGGACCTGAAAGAACACAAGAACCTAGGAGCCGGATCCAAAACAACTCATCCCCAAAAGGAGATGGAACGCCAATCACTAAATCGGATGAATATGTAATAAAAGATCGGACCTACAGTCTAACGTTGGTCCGGTCCCTCCCCCCGGACCCACTGATTACAAGACAGTGAGTCTTATCACTCATCCTTCCAAAATGGCCTGCATTAGAGAATGAGTTCCCTTTTAAAAAGACCTTTCGCAACCGTCTAGGATTTTCTATCCTTTGGTACGGATGAAAGAAACGATTTTCCGTGTTTGCAAGTACAACAGTTCCGATGATTAAGATAATGAGCAAATGTTTAGGTGAAGTAGAACCCAGCATAAAATTTGCCCCTATTGCCTCCTGTAACTCGGGCATTTTTTTTTTTTTTTTTTTTTTTACCACATAGTAAGGTGCCTATTTTTCATGTTTTTTATTTGCTTATGGCAATTTTACGAACGAAGTTGAAAGAACACTACAAACACTCTTTCTTAGGTCTTCCATGCTTAGAACGTTATATTATCTGTGATATATATATTTTTGTTACATTTTATTTTCCTTTATATGTTTTGACTAAGACTGACAGGTGTGGTCGGTACTCAGCAGCCAATTACTGGTAACCCGTGGCTTCACACTGTTTTTTTTTATCTGATCAATTGCATTCTTCTTACGGGTTACAAATATGTGTTTCTTCACTTTATACAGCGTTAACACAGGACAAACTACAAGCTATGTATTGACACAAATATTTTCCTTTTTTATATCTTTTGTGCGTATTTACGTACCATCAAAGTTGGAATATTCCTTAAGTGGCCGGAAACAGATGTCGTCACCCTACTCCCAAAACTCAAAACTTCCGTAGTTCGTAACTACTCAAATTATTTACCAGTTAACAAGCTGAATCATTAACCATGAATGACAGGGTGCATAAAAACAGTGCTCGACGCTAGCACTTGCCTCTGGGAGAAGTAACTAAACTTCAATACTATCAAATGTACCAGCAGAGTTTGAAATCATTTTGAGCCAACTAAATGGCCCTTGTGTTTTCTGTTATACCTTTATATACGCCACATGGTGTTGAACATACTTAACGTTTATTAATATTCTTATTTTGGATCCTTAGGATGGAGAATATAATGCAAAATATCGAGGCGATGTTGACCCAAGCACACGATATACAAGGACGTATGTATGGGTGTTCTTGCATTCACATCACCCCTTGATTTCTACGCTACCTATCCGAAATGTCCCAACACTTGCTCATTCTTCCAAAATTGAATATTTTGGAAAGACCTGTGACTACTTCTGTTTCGGAGCAAATTAAAGTGGGTTGTGCAAGTTATAGGAAAAGTATGTACATCTTTACACGAACTAAACGTGGGACAGCGCCATATGCTTTCAACACGAATTTTCCTTGTACTTGATTTCCAATATTTGATTATTTGTTCACCATTCTTTACTTACCATATTCTTCTCTTTGTTTAGAGTCGTGAAATCTTAATTAATTTACGTTCACTCCTCTCAATGATAATTCCAAGATAACTTAAATGAAGTTTGTTTACGAAATCAAGAAGTACTACAAACTCAACTCATACTAATCTGCTGCGCAACCTGATGCTCATTTGCTGATCAACTGTGGGATGGGCATTGCTGCCACCTCTTCATGTAAAAATATCACTAGTTTCAATGTTGAAAGTTGCTAATGGGATTTTGATGAACCTTGGAATAAGGTACAGTAGTACAGGCGATTAGCACCCATCGGAGACAATAGGTCTGTTGTAAATGGATTTCATAATAACACTGTATTTAGAAGTCCGGACAAATCCGCCATCTGCTAAGTCCGTCATTTTGAAAATTGCGATCGAGGGGGTGGTCTCCCGCAATTTTTACATGATTATTTTGGAAACGGTTCATCCTAGAGTAAAAGTGCAAGGTAACAAGTCGAAATAGCAGAAACGTTCCTATAATACTGCTACTTTAGTTTTCCCTGGGTACTTTTCATTGTCAAGAAAAAGTTAATAAATATTGTTGAAAAATATCATTATACAACCAAATAAGCCATTTTTGCCAGATATACCTAATTCTGCTATGATTGATTATCGCTTGTTTATTTTATAATGAATGAAATAGTTCATAAGTTCATTAGCGTAGCTTGAACCCCACCCCGATCAGTGTCGAACCCAGAGAGGGGACTAGACCGTGTGCCCCCATTCAATGCTGTAGTCTCAAATTTTTGAGTAGGTATACGCCCAGCAGACATGTATCCAGAAATTCCTTTCGAGGGGGTAGGGGAGTGAAATTTACGAAAAATGAATATAATATTGTTAACAAATGGTACTAATTTCACAAAAAAACTTAATTTCGGGTGGAGGAGTCCGTCCCGAGAACCTCCCCCCCCCCTCTATGTACGTCTCTAACGCTAAGTTTATAATGTAAGCGGAGACCATAATTATTTAAATTAACTTTTGATTGATCTTTCCATCAAAGATAGGGATGAAATAATTTTAATTTCTATATAAACAAAAAGAAAATGCAAAATTCTTTCCAGTGAGGCAATAACAATCAAATTATATGCATAATTTGTTGAATTGAGGGAAGGAGAAACAAGAAGATTGTCGAAACTATTGAACAATTACGAAGCAACTATATCCGTTAACAATCAGATATAATTTTATATAAGACCTACTTGCCGGTATAAATCTGTAAAATAAACCCTATGATAGGACTTACTCCGTACACCGAAATCTAGAGTAGTGTTAAATTAAACTGCTACATTGCTTTTAAAAACATAGGTCAAATCTCATATTACTTAAGACCTGCACAAAGAGACCAACCAAGGTAACACAAGTTTTGCTCAAACTGAGAGTACACATTTCTTCAAAATTATTATATTAATGAAGAAAAAACCAAAGAATGCGCATTATGCATTTCTACCATCTTCCTGTTCTCAACATTTTGTTTCCGGTCACGTGGAACCCAAAATATTTGATTGTAATAATTTCATCAGAGTCATTATCAAATTAAATAAATAAACGAAATGAAAGTTGATAATATATGCACATCTTTACACGAGGTATACGCTGATGTGTAAGGTTAATCAGAGGGTATACTCTCGACTACAGCCCTGCCCCTATCCATCAAGAAAAAAATATTTATTTTTAAATAGCAGTATTTCAACAATTTATCGCAGAAAAATAGTTTAGATTTGTTTTCGAACCAACCTAATTTAACTAGAATATCAATTTTGTGGAATACCGGTGCCATTTCATGATAAAAATTAACAATATGAGGGGAAATAAGATAAATTTATTCTCCAAAAATTTCATTTGGCGCGAAAATATAAAAAATGTTCCTGACCTCTTCCACCTGCGCCCACTCATGTATGCCCCCCATTCCATGGTGATTTTTTATATCGTGAACAATTGAGGTGGTCTATGGAAAATGGGCATGTAGGTACTATGCCTTTTTCCCAGAGAATAGTTTATTTGATGTCCAGAAGCGTGAGGAATATATATTGAAACTTTTTAGCACGATACGTCAAACACAGAGGTTTTTACACCTGTTTTCCTTCGCACTTACAGAGTTGAATTTCAGCAGGAGAATCTCGTTACTTGAGATTTTGGCGTTTGGTGGAGCACCTTGACGTTAACAACATCATGGAGTATGGAAGCGGTGGTGAAAATAGTGAATTTGCTGGTAAGAAAACATATATCCAGCGGAAAAATAAGAAAAAGAAAAAAATAAGCAGAAGAATATGTAAATTCAAGTGGTAAAACTGTTACCAGGAAGAAATTCAATTACTGTACCAATTGTTGCTCTACTGGTGTGCGAATAATGGTGAAAGCAGTGTGCGAATTAAGAAAATATTACAGTCGGGGATGAAATTTTATTGATAAGAACATATCGTGATGAATTTCATATTATACCTTATACATGCTTCCAGATCTTACAAGGGGTATTTCCCCCATCTCACTGTTCATTCGCACATTGGACGAAAGTGCTGGTGATGCAGAAGAGGTGGGCGTTGGAAAGGGAGGGCTAATAGAGTCAGCTGGAACGTGCGCTCTTCAACAGTGGCATTCTAAATGACAAGTAGGCCCTACGTATTCACAGGGGCGTTCACAGCAGACTCTGCCATGCGATCATCTTCAACACAGGAACATCTCTTGCCAATGCCACCACTTTCACTGCCACTGCCGTTCATCTTGCAGCATTGCAAACCTAGTTCTGCACTTCCTCGCCTTTTCCATGTTTTCACTTCCATGCCACTTCCGTTACCATTTCCCACTCCAATCTACTAACTATTAGACCTCTTTCTGACCTTCTTCAATTTTCTCATCTCTTGCTGTCGACAAATTTAAGTTAACTTTTCTTGAGAACCAGTATTTAGGGTTGCATGCAGCTTAGTTTCTAAATGCTTCTTGAGGTATTCTTTCGCATGAATATATCAGTTCCTAAATCAAAAGTAGCATACCATATGGTTTCCTGGTGAACGTCTAGAGCTCAACTCTCCGACAACTTTTATGGGAACTATTGTTGCCTTGCTAATGTAAAAACTGCATTAATAAGTGAATCTTTTTTTTTTTTAATCACATACCTTGTACAATCATATGTAAGGCAAAACCCAACCTAAGGACTGTGTGCATTTGCTACCACTAGGCTTCAGTAGCGAGCTTCCAATTTCGATTATTTGGGTAGTTGAAAAAAGATTACTGAAACCTTTTGAGCGGAACCTCAACCAACCATCCTTGCTCTAGTAGTTCGGAGTTCCTGCTGAAAATTTTCAACGGACGTAAAGACATAATCTTTGCATGTTTGAACTCGTTTCGCCGAGACCTTCTGAAAGATAATCCTTCATAATCTTTGTAGTTCGTGAGTTGAAATTTGTCGACGGACGGATATAGTGGTCATATAAGGCTTATCAGCTTTAGCTCTGACACCTAAAAGTTAGAAACCTCCTATCACTTTGATTACTTGTACAAGGTCTAGGATTGTACAAAATATAAATAACTTCTGTTGACGCCTAAACATGGTCATCGCAGCGACAGTTCCCAGAAAGGTTGTCACAGGAGTGATGCGCTCTTAAGATAGGTCTGCACAAAATATTTAAAGAAGGGATTGTCTATGCACACGTTTGACGTGCACGTTATATAGCACTTAAGAGCTGTTTTTCATTAAGGCTTGCGTTGCTTGTTTTGCGTGCGATTTGGGTGAATAGCCAATTGAAACACGTGACACACTTACCTTACAATACAGCACGCAATAGAACACGCGTTTCAACTGGCTACTCACCCAAATCGCACACAAAGCAATCAACGCAAGCTTTCATGTAAATTAGCCCTTACGTGCACGTCAACATAATGTTGTCGCACAAGCGCAGAGCGTGAACTATGTAATGGTAAGTCTACATTAGGCCTTGTTGATCAACATGTTTGTGCGCGCGAGGATTATCTAAAGACAGTGACAATTTATAAACGTCACGCAAAAAATTGTACAAAGTCAGTGCACATTTTTGTGCAGTAAACCAAAATAAACAATTTCATTCTTGTTAGGAAGTTTGAAGACAAGGAGAATACATACGCATCGTTACTTGTTAATCAAATTAATTTATTGAAGATTGTCACGGTCTTTAGATAATCCTCGCGCACACAAACATGTTGGTCAACAAGACCTAATGTAGACTTACCATCACAGACAAGCGCTTTTTCGTCAACTTAGTCCAGTGGTTAGTGCATCGGGGAGCTGATCGAGAGGTCCAGGGATCGAACCCTGGCGTGGTTACTTTTACATTTAAAAAGAAAAGAAAATCCATATTTTTATGTATATACGCATTAGGAAATTTAATAAAAGTAGTGATTTAATATACCAAATAGAGGCCACTAAAAGCTAGGATGTATATAAACCCACCAGGGCAGAATGCAAGTGGGGCACGGTGCGTCCGATAGGAGCTGGGCGGCGCGGCATTAGCCGCGAGGAGGGGGGGGGCACAGCCACCGGATAGCGGTGGGCATACGCAAAAGTGCTGTTTACGAAAATTGTGATGTTATTTCCTCTTGACCTGTACATAAGCGCTCTATGCCATACACGTCAGACGTGCACGTAGCCACTAGCAACGGCCATATTTAAAATACTGATAGAGCCTATAATGCATACTACATTTCCTGCTTTCTTTCGCTCTTAGTTCATGTTATCAAACGCTAGGTGGAAGGAAAACGAAGCTATGTGTTTCAGCCATAGAGTTAGGATATTTCTAACTCTATGATTTCAGTTGCTCTAGGACGAGGATAACTCAAGGATTCTTACAATAACTGGAATTTATGCAACTGTGCTATCTGTAGTATTCTTTATCTATAATTAGAAAGAAAATACTTCGAGATGACATTTTAGTAAACTATTTTTAGAAACGAAATATTTATCAGCATCCTAAAGAATGCTAAAGAATAACAAACTCTAATTTAACTATAGCATTTACTCAACGTATACTTAAGGATTAAACTAAAAGAAAATGATCAAGAAATAAGAAAAGCAAAGGACCAGTCACTTAGAAACGAATTTTGAATGGTAATTTCGCTTAGTTTTAAAATTTTCAATCGATAATTATGAAACCTTTGAGCATCGTAATAAATGTAAAGGTACCTAAATACACTACACTACACTAAGTAAATAGACTTTAGATATTTCACCGGATGAAGAATCAACACTTTTCGGAACAATGACTTCGTTTCAGATTCGCGACGTGGAAACCTAACCTATTCCCTCTTCAGTTTTCAGTGGTCCGTAGAATTAAGTAAAATCTACTAAAAGCGTTCTTTGTTACGTTGTTCTCTTATTGCATTGGCCTTTTCTAAATATGGTGGGATTTCAGCTTAGGTTAAACTAAATTAGTTTATGATGCTATAAAACTATCGTAATGAATGTTATTTATTCCCATATGAAATAGGCTATAGCTTGCGTATTGTATCCTTTCTGAATCTGGAATTTAGGGTCATAATTCCGCAGTGTACCATCCAGTTAAAACGAGAAGATTAGACGTCATAGAGTTTAGTCAGTTTATTTTACATTAGCCCTTGATAAATAACGTGGCTACTCTGGAATCCTTCCCCCCGAAACGTTCAAAAAAGTAAGGGTTAGGTTAGGTTGAATTGAGTTAGCTTATATTAGTTCGTTTGAGTTGTCTTTAATTGGACTTATCGCCTCTAGACCTTCGAAGTCAGATCCAATATACTGTACCGAACATCGTGATTTCTCGTCCAGGAGACTTTCCAAAGAGCATCCGATAACGTTATGCTAAGTGTCTTCTGAACAAGTCCTAAATGATCGACAGTTTAAAGTGCCTTACGGTACCACGCACGAAAGGTTACTTTTTGTTAGATTAAGTTATAGGGTAAACCAGTTATTGCAACCTTCATTAATTTTTGCTAGCATTGTTCAATAAATATTATGTGTACTCAATGTATTTGAGAAACAACAGAAGTCCCTTTACTAAAAGTTTTATGTTTAATTCTGCGATTGACTACTTTTCAAATTTCCTCCCTCTTGGAACTACTAAGAACACTCCTTCAGTAGGGCACTATCTAACCAACTTCAGAAATTGAAGTAGGTACAGTTAGATCAGTTTAATTTATATATGTCGTTCGTTCTGTTTCAGTTTAGAGTTTATGCTGTTCTTTAGTCGATTTACAACTCTCTAACACTTTTCGTTCATGTTATTTGGAAAAGTATCTTGGAAAAAGGTTTTTACTATTGTTACAAATATCTACAAACGATTTAGCAACACAAAATTTAGTTTGTTTACATGTAAATTTAACAATACGGTACTTCCATTAATAAACATTTACTTTAAGTGTGTTTAAAAAATAGGAAAATCACTTTGAAGATTTAATTCTTGCTGAATTGAAATTAGTTCTTAGGTTTAAAGTGTTGAGGGATTTGTTGTATAATTTAAAACAGAATTTACAGTTTATGTATTGTTTTTGAAATACCAGTATTAAATCACAGAATAAATTGCTAGAGTAAGATACAATTTATTGGTATTGACGACATTTCAATTCTTGGATTCTTTGTTAAACTTTATGTAAACATTAATTTCGTTCTAACTGAATTTCTGCTACGAAAGAGAACTTTCTATAACTGTCATTGTGATAAGTATGATTATTTACTACACCTGATTAATTTAGAGACTCGGAGGGATAATATAGTAAGTGCCACAAGCAGGTCCGGCTTTTAAAGTTGAAGATTTTAAAGGGCAAAGTAAATTTTGGGCCCCTAGTGAAATACTAAGGTAATAACTATGAAAAAAATATTTTATTTACCTTTATTATTAATACATTGTTTTCGTTGTAGCGAGCATCAACTTTAATTATAAATATTTCGTTGGAAAATTTACGGCGAGACCTTTCCAACGAAACTTCAAGCATCTTCTTAGTCTTAGTAGTTCATAAGTTGAAAATTGACTCCCCGTTCGTATCTCGATCTATGAATTGCTGATCTATACGCGTTTTAACTCGTCTCACCCAGACCTTTTCAATGGCACCTCAAACACCTTCATAATTCCTAGTAGTTACTTTGTTGAAAATTGCCCTTCCCCTTTCTTGGGACGCGTCCCTGTGATTTGGAATATAGGAGTTGGAATCCTATCTTTTCAGTGACACTTGAACCATCTCCTCACATCTTTCCTGTGACACTTCAACCACCTTCCTAGCTCTAGTAGTTTCTCAGTTGACGATTGTTCCCCGTAAATCGGAACCCGCCACTGTGATCTGGATTATCTACACAGGTTTGAATTTGTCTCTCCAAGACCTTTTCAATGACAACTCAGACATCTTCATAGCTTTAGTAGTTACTGAGTTGAAAATTGCTCATCTCCCCTCCCCTGTATTTCCGGACTTGCCCCTGAGATCTGGATGAATGATACGGGTTTGAACTCTAGTAGTTTCCTGAGTTGTCGACACTCAGATGGACGGGCAAAGTGGTTGTACATAAGGCATCACAAACCTGCTGCTGAAGCCAAAAAACGATCTAGCCATCGCTGCAGTAAAGATCCCGAGGCGTTGCCCACTCTCGCGCAGGCGCAGAATACCGACAAGCGCTTGTTCCACAATGCCTTGGGCTACTGAAAGTGCGCCCAAAGAGAGCTACAGGGGGGGGGGGCAACTCCCGGTTAGCGGTGAGCATACTCTAAAGTACTGATTTCCCAATCCCTAAGGTCAGCGTCGGTTACGTATCTTTACATTTTCCATTTCGAAATCCTGGGATCCTTACTACGGCGATGGCCATGTTAAAAACGGGTCACACAGCGATAAAGCGCGTAAAACACTCCACACTTATTTAACATACATTTTTCTGTTTGGGAATGTTTTGACACAGGAACTGTGTCAACAGTGGCGGTTTTGTGGAACTCTATGTTACGACCAACGGTAGTTTGACGTCCGCTCTGTTCTGGCCGGCGCTGTTTTGTCGCTTTCTGTTCTGGAATGTAATTTCCATAGTAGGTAATAATCATTGCGCCTCCAAAATTTGGTACTCTGGGCCCGGGCCATGAGTGAAAACAATTGTTTATCTAGGAAAACTTGGTCGGAAACCAAAATTCAAATCTGTCTTTAAAACTAAAACGAAAAAAGTATTGAAACAAAACTTCTGTGGCCATTGATTATACCTGTTTGTTTGAAAAAATAAAAATCCAACTTTTTTTTTTTTATGATTTAGGCAGGATTGTATTTTATTTTCCATATAATGTGAAAATATTCTTTTCCCGCTTACCATATTACTACTCCAAGCCAGTGGTGAAAAGTGGTACTATTCAACTGAAATCATAACCGGTTCGTTCTGCTTATAAATTCTGTTGAATAAGGAGATATAATTTATCTTGTAACTATTCAACTTTTAATGTCACTTGGAAATGGGACTTACTAAGGTCCTGTAAGTTGATTAGACAACAAAAGAAATTTTCGCCACACTAAAATTTTACAAGAAGAGAATTAGAAAGGAGCAGGCATAAAATTACAATAATTTTGTTCGAAGTATGTTTTAAAGTTCAGTCACTGCCAGCATCTTAAATAAGTGAACTTTCTAACTTACACAACTATAAATTAATACTGAAATGAAAACTGCTGAGATTATGGATCTATTAAAAAGAATTTATGAAAATCTTTTTAATGTACAAAAAGTTAAGTAAACAAGGTTAAGCCCTATTTGAAAACAAATAACCCAATACAAATAATTTCATCCGTAGTTGTTTCTCGATAAACTGAGAGAAATAGTCAACTCAATTAACTGAAAGACGAACAAAAGTATTATGCTTTCAATTCTGAAAATTCGTTTAATGCTGCACACACATTGACATTACAAGCTCAGAAACTATCGATGTTTTCTTCTACCTTATTCGTTTAAGATTCGATAATTAACATACTTTTTATGTCACTATAAATGTCCAAACTGTATATATCTACTCATAATATTGAAAAATGAGAAAGGATATAATTCCACATCTAATAGCTTTTACGTTTATGAATCAGAAACTATATATCTTTTTAATGGAGAGAAACAGTGGGAAATTATGAGAAAAGCAGAATCCAAATCTTTATCTGGTTCTTTGAAGATTCAATCTCGTTCTTTCCTTTTCACTGTTTCGTATTCTTTAGCATGAATGATCTTATATACTTTTCTGGATCCCATTTGTTGAAGGGCTACAATAGAAGCTTGATATCATCAATCTTATGGCAGATATTTCTAACATACTCGTATAAAGCGTTTCTTCCGCATATACAAGTAAGATTCATGACGCTGAAAAAGTAACTGCTAAGGACTGCATGATTTTTACAGCTGTCTGTGTTGTAAATAAAAGCTTTCATCTCATACATTACTATATTATCCATATAGTCCACGAAATTCTTGACGAAGATATCAAACGTGAATACTTTACTAAAATATTAAAATTTAGCTTCTCCCTTTAAGGTAAAATAGTCACTTCAGAAGGCCAAGTGGTAGAATCCAATACTAAAACTAGCTTTAACATTTACCTGTAGTGATCTTCAGTTTGAAGTCTACTTTTTGTCTTGACAATGCCACTCTGTTTCTTAACAATCCCTTGAACTTTCCATTACTTCCCAACAGAATATGTTGAAAGTTTTAAAATTACGGTTTCCTCAATCACGACTTCGTATTTGCCTTTAATTTCATTAACTAAACGGAAAAATCTTGCAGGCATTATACTCAGTCGTTGGGCTTTTATAATGGTGGTGGTTTATAGTCCGAAAGACAAGGAGAGCAGTGACATCATATCGAAACAGTCAGTCAACAAGTCAAGATCTTTCCAAAAGTTTAGATTATCTAAATCTCATGGGCGGATTCAGGAGAGATACCCTGATGGAGGGGGGGGATACAATTTAATATATTGATAGCAATTTTCAAACCTATCGTTTATTATGAAACATTTAAAGTAATTCTGAAATGATTGGGAGGCAATGCCCCCGCCCCCCCATAAATCTGCACATGCTAAATTCCCATTTCTTTTCTTTTCCTTAAAATGAAAATATGTGGCCAAACAACTTTTCCACAAAACCTTTCTGGCTGTAGCTAGAATTTTATTGCATATTCCATGTACAACTTCCGCGTTGTGAGTTTGTGTTAGATCATCCCACAACCAGAAGCAGTCGAATGAATTAAGCTATTTTCTGTCTGCTAGTTGAACAGTCACGGAAGTAAGTACTGAGAAAGTATAACAATTATGTAGTCTATGGTCTAGCACTTACGGACTTATATGGGTGGACTAGATAGGCACCCTTTAGGCTACCACTACCACATGACGTTCCTCAGACATGTCACAACACAATCATAACTGCATATCTAGCTCATAAATATAATTTAAATTGACTGTTCAATCAACAGAATCTTTTATTTGATTGATTAAACTACAGACTCGCGAATCAACCAAATTTTAACAACCCAAACTAGCTGAATATTACCACTGTCCCGAGCCATTCAATTCTGCAGATTGTACTGACGGCAAAACATATGAAGACCACAGGGAAATAACTTATTTTGTCCATTTTATTAATTTTACAAGAGACCGTTCTAAAAGTTCGTAATCAACATTACTAAAACCAGCAAATCAAATAAAAATTTGGTTGGCAAAGACTGACTATCCATATCCTGTTCTTGCTTGATATTTGGTTTAAAAGGCTAACAAATGCTACCTCAATTTGGCGAAAAAACTTTTCCCTGTGATCTTCATGTGCTAATAATGTTAAACATTTCTTGGTTTCATTGCTTTTTACATTTAACGGTATAATGTGAATTTTCTACTTTTTTTTTTCAATTTGTTTAATGTTATAGTTAGGGACAGTAGAATTTCGCGACTTGCGAAACTTTTAAACACTCAAGAAAACGATTGAAGTAGATAAGAAGTCTGTTAACACTTTGGTGAATGTTCTTTTTAGCTCAAGAAATACTTGCGAAATTTGGACATTTTGCTTCCATCCACGAATTCTGAGTACTACTCACGAAATTATACCACTTTTATTCATTCATTCACGAAACGAATACCTAAACAATCGAAAAAAAAATATAATTCGTCTTCAAGAACCTATCATCGTATTGTCGTAGCACACTTTATCCTCCATTGACGGCAGTAAATTTGCGAACATGGTTTGTCATCCAGCGCGAAAATACGAACTACATTATCACAAGGCCATTCATTGTATGCGTTGAACGGTACTCGCGGTGACGGTTTCGCGCCGAACACGTGGAATATCACCCCACTCCCCACCGTAAATCTCGTTATCGTAAAGAGCAAAACAAATTTTCAAATGCAGTCTGTGAGAGTTTTTTTTTTAATTACCTGTGCTGCTCAGCAATCGAACAAATCTGACCATTACAGATTTGGAATTGTGTTGATTATTTGCCTATAAAAATTCCGCTTAATGATTAAGAAATAAATCCCTTCATAGTTGTGCATGTGTTTGATACTTGTTTTTGTAAATGTGCAAGAAGTATGTGAAAGAAATGTAATTTATTTCGAGTTTTAGCAGTATGCATTAGTGGAAGTCCTATGTTAAAGTTTTAAAACGTCATTCAATACACTTATTTAGTTTTAGCTATTCAAGAAATTTACCCCTGTACTCTCGAAATTTTACCTTGTACTCACGAAGTCACTTCCTTTACTCACGAAATTCTAGTTATAGCCATACGGTAAAGTAAATAAATTATTTCCAGCCGTCTTTCGTTTAATATTAGATTAGGTTAAATTTTGCCAGGTTATTAGAGCGTGTACCTAATCAGGCGCCATAAAACTTTAGTAAGCTGCAATTCCTTATTTTCTTTTAGAGTTTCCTTATTTCCCTTCCTATTTCAAGGTTTCAGCTCACTGCCTGAACTAACGGTGATTCCATTCTGTAACATTATTTGTCATAAAATCGAAACATCCTTAATTGGAACAGTGAGCCTGAATTGAACTGCGTACGCGTTAATGGGAACGGAAGGGTAATTGTACCCTGAGAACCGAAGCAGTTTTATAACTAAATTTGAGGTATATAACGATATAGTTAAAGATGAAAGTGTATACATTATCAGGTTTTAAAATTTCAAACTATACGAATTAACTTGCTGAATTTGGAAAAGGATTTTGACGTAATAATTTTAAAGATAGTGTTTTCTTAACCTGTTTTCATCTCACTCCTCTAGTAGCTCCAAATTATTGCAAGATTTTTACTGTATAGCTGTGCAGCAGTTAGTGTTATTCTCATTCCTGTCTTCATGAGTACAAGTTAAAATGTGGGTTTTCTTATATAATATTCACAAAGTGATTAACAGTTATGCTGTATGCCATATGAGAAGAAGTATGAGGGGTTATTGTCTCCTTGCTGCCAGAGTTGGTGATGAATAAGTGAAATAATTTAAAGTGGTGAGAAATTAGTTTGAAATTTTGGGTTTTATTGTTAATCCTCCATCGATTCCAAACCATTAAAAATAATTACACCAGGACCTTTGAATAGGCACTTTTATACCATATTGAAATCTAAATAGGGTGACTGGACTAGTAGTGGTCACCTCGTTAGTAGTGGCCACCAACGATTGTTATTTCATGTTTCGTGGCATTAGTTAATGGATTTTAAGTTTCTTATGATATTTTCCATATCAAAGCTTTGCTTTTAAAAACTCAAGATAAAAAAATAATAGCTGATCAAAGCAAATACATTTTATTTAAAAACTAAAACATGTAACGGTTACGCCAACTAACTAACAACTTGACTTCATCAGACACACTCTGTTAGTTAGTTAGCGTAACCGTTACACGTGTTTAGTTTTTAAATAAAACGTATTTGCTTTGCTCAGCTATTACTTTATCTTAAGCTTCTTAATATTTTCTGTAATGCTCATATACTTGTTTGAATGCTGTGTTCATATTGGTTAGTTACCTCTGTTGTAGCTGGTGTGTAGAAGACAAAGTTTCGGTCTTCATAAAGAATTTCGCTTTTTTTTTTTATTTTTGACTGTAAGTGAAGCTATCTAATAATTTGCTTATATATCCTTTATGTATTAATAATAATAATGACCTACGTTAACATGAATATAGTCATCTATGTTGCAGACTTGCAGTCTTTAAAGAAATTTATTTGATATCCCATGCTTGCCTATAGAACATTTTATTAGGAGTGACAACTAGTGAACCCAACAAGCCAGGCGACACCAGCCAGACGTCGTGGACCAAACGTCGAGCCGACATCAAATGCCGACGCGTAGTCGTGTAGTTGTCGCTCGCTCACCTTCTTTCCGGCCCGTTCACAGTGCGATAAATTAATTATTTTAATGAACTGGGTGACGTACCGTCTGGTAGCATAAAATTAACTTTTATTATAGCACTTTCATTCTATTTTTTCACCTTCAATTACTGTTGAAAGTTTCTGCACTTGTCGGTGACCGAATTCGAACCTGACATCTTCTGATCGATTTTAGCGTTTGAGGGTACGCCGCTTTAACCACTACTTCACAGAAGCTTCTTTCCATATTCTTTCGTCAATCAGATACTTCTGGAAGTCAGACATGAAATGTAGTAACAAAGACACCATTTTCATTACAGAATGGTATTAATCCTGGACCTGTGGATGTTTACTCTACATTACAAATAATTTTTCGAAAGCTAATCGTCATAGAAAATGCAACTACAACAAAACTTCTATTTAAGCACCAGGACTACTGTAACTTTCTCTAGATTCAAAGGATCATCAAAATATCCTGGTTGTACTACTATCACCTGCAACTCGATGTTTACCAGTATGCATACATTTTAAGTTTCTATTTAGCCGTTCATTAGTAACGTGAAATATCACTCCATTTGTTGTGGTAATAATAACACAATGCTCCTTCTTAAATGTCCCTCACGGGATGTAATTACGCACTTTGTAGGTGGAGCTGATTTGATACACGAGAATAGCCCATAACCAGGTTTTATTATAAATGTGTAGAAGTTCCTGAAGTTTAACAAAAAGGCCGTCCGGTACAGATTCTATATACAAATGTTTTTGTTACAACATAACTAACATGATCTCCTTCTGACGTATTCTCGTCTCAGGTGATAGTTGAGGGTCAGCACCATCACAAATGGATGGGTGCTTAGAAGGAGCCCCCCCCCCCCTCCCTAACAGGTTCAGTGAGGACCAGGAATTTGCTCCGATTCGAGTGTCTAAAGTTATCGGGCTAAAAGGAGGCGTTCTGGACCAAACATCCAAGAACAAGTAAAAGGAAGCACACCAGTCCAGGCAACTGGATATGCAAGGTGTTCCAGTCCAGGCAACTGAGAACGGTTTAGAGGGAGAGGAGTGACCACCCGATCGAGAGCGAGTGATCCCTGTTGCCCTGATGTCTGGGATTTTTATAACGATGATTTGTGTGTGGTCCTCCAATCCCCTCCTCTTGCGACGCCAACACCATCGTCTGTTTTGCTGTCGAGTTTGTTGTTGTTGTTGTTGACATTCGTGCTACACATGTTTGTTTACATTGTTTCACTCGTTCTACTATCTGTTTATGTTGTGTGTGCCCGGCACGTGTTAATATGTACGAATCATTTCACCCCTTCTATTTTTGAACAAAATAGCGGCACTATGTTAAAAAGCTATTTTTTCTTTGTTAAATTTACTTAATAACCCTCACACTTTATGCACTAAAAATACTTTGCCTGTTTCCACCAGAAATTTGGCAACCTTGCACTTAAAAGTAAAACACTTGAAATAAAATAAACGCTGCGCAATAAATGATGAATTCACTGGAAGTTTGGGGATAAATGGCACTGTGCTCCACCGATGCAAGCAGATTCCATCACAATAGGCGATATCATATATCCTCAGGTCGGTGAATTCCCATCCGTCTGTATTGAGTTTTCTTAGTATTTGTACACAAGGTCACTTATGGTTGGAGGTGATAACACACTTTTTACACTGGTGTCCACTTTTGTTTTGGTGAGAACGTATGTTGAATGTTGTTTTTGTTGAAATTAGCTTCACTAATGACGTACAGAGTTGTATCAAGTGAGTCGTTGATTTTACATTGTTCACTGTTTGGCTTTAGCTTCCTTTGGATTTGGCATAGCAAGTAGAGAAATATAGTCGCTAAAAGTATGGTGACTATAGCAGTCAGGATTATTGTCTCCAGTACAGTCATTCTGAAAATAGAGTTCACTTATTTGGTGACTTTTTTGTACGGTAGTACATAATGCACGTAATGATTGTTATGATTAAAAATAAAATGAGAACAATTATAGTTAAAGAAATCGTAGACCAAGGTAAGAGGGAGTGTAAATGTAAGTCGGAAAATTTGCTGGGCAGTTTTTTATTTTCGTGTTTAATTAATGCGTATAAAGAAGTAATTGACTGCTGGAGTGTTTGGAGATTACTTGTAAAGTTAAGCTGTTCGTTTTCAGGAAGTTGAATATATTCAATTTCGATGTCAGCCATTTATCCCGAAGGTAAATTTAGATTGTCAGTCGTCATCCTATCGAACTCCTGATATTTGAAATAGTAGTTACTTCGAGGATTTTGATTTTTCGGTACAGTTATTTGATTATGATTGCGTAAGATTCGAAGTTTCTTTCATGTTGCTATGTAGATTCCAGCTGTAGAATAGGCATAAAATTCCTGTAGTGGAGATAGTTGCGGTTTGATTTGTCAGCTTCTGGAAGTGTGGTTCAATTGGTAGAGCCCTCACCTCTGGTGCAAGGGGTCGTCGAATCGATCCCTGCTCATGTCATGTGAGCTTTGTGGTAGACAAACACCGTGTGCGTGGGTTTTCTCGGGGTGCTCCCATTTCCTCCCACTTTCTTCATTCCACCAATTCATCCCATCATCATCCATACGGCCTGAGCCATAGTTGCCTAAAGGCCTTAAAATAAATTTAAAAAAATTCCAAGCAAATTGAGAGCGGACGAGTGTTAAGGTTATCGAGCTAGAAGGAGGTGTTCTGGACCAAGCATCCAAGAACAGGTAAAAGGAAGCACACCAGTGCAGGCAACTGGATATGCAAGGTGTTCCAGTCCAGGCAACTGAGAACGGTTTAGAGGGAGAGGAGTGACCACCCGATCGAGAGCGAGTGATCCCTGTTGCCCTGATGTCTGGATTTTTATAACGATAATTTGTGCGTGGTCCTCCAAGTCCCTCCTCTTTCGACGCCAACACCATCGTCTGTTTTACTGTCGAGTTTGTTGTTATTGTCGTTGTTGACATTCGTGCTATACATGTTTGTTTGCATTGCTTCACTCGTTCCAATATCTGTTTATGTTGTGAGTGTCCGGCACTTGTTTATATGCACGGATCATTTCAATAACGTAATGCAATATTTATTAATGTGATACGAACAGTGTGGTGCCATACAAGATAAATCATACAAGAAAAATATAGATACCAGATATACAGATATACAAGGAGTTGTTAAATATTGAAATTTGATAGCAATACAATTGTAGCAATATTGATAGCAATATTTAGTAATATTTGTTGATTAAACGTTTTAAAAAAATTCAATCTTTGTCAGAATCAGTAAATAATTAATGATGCCTTGTTTTGTACAGGGGAGCAGCTAATTCAATATTTTCCGTCTATGTTTTAAATTTGAATTTTATTTATGACCTTTAGACATCTAACGCTTAGGTCGGGATAGGGGAGGGGAAGGATTTAGGGGTGGCCAGGGCCTATGCTGAAGGTGACATCCCAGCATTTGCAGTGCGACTGAGAAAACCCTGGAAAAACTTGACACAGGATGGTCAACCTCTGAGATTGAACACACGACCTCCCGAATACTAGGTCTATGCTATGCCTCTGAGTTACTGTGGTTCGGTTAATGTTCTGCAAATTCCAGTTTAAAATTTTACGTCAGTACTCAGATCTTTTGGGAATAAGGCAATTTGATATAATATCCTCAAAAGGCAATAATAATATATATAAACAAAAGTCGTGACTGATTGTCACATAAACGCGCAGACTAAAAGGTTTAAGCCAGAAACTTGAAATTTATGAGTAATCTGGCTTTAACTAACCTATTTCAGCAATGCTTGGTAAGAAGCAAACAAGGGCATATTTCGAAAGTAGTAATGAAAAACAAGCCATTTCTTATTTTCAGAAAGAGAAAAAATGCTAGCCTGAGGTGGGATTGGACCCGATATCCTTGGAATAGCTCTCCAGTGCTTTATCCACTATACCATACAACCTGATACTCGAGGACGGCTTCCGAAACGAATGAAGCTGCGAGCAATATATAGTAATAATAATAATGAAGAACGGTAGTTCATCGAGTACGCGTCACTTCAGCTTAACCCGGAGATTTTTGTACTGATAAATTACAAGTTCCTGATCCCACATAGAGGCACCTTAGTTTTCAACAAATGTAAAGCACCTTTCCTCTTTTCATATTTTACTACAAGCACAATACATTTTTTATTCTTAACATCCAATGGAAGACAATCTCTAAACTTTCTACGTTTAGAGATTTCATTTCATAATTGTGAATTAGAAAATACAAAATTGATACAAAAAACAAAATCAGCAAACTCAAGCTGAGCTGAAATGCGTCGAATATGTTCTCCTTTCGATCTAGACCTGCCGGCAAAATTCTTTTGCACTGGTATGCAGATACTTTAGTTACATAAAATCCAGATTAAAATGTTTGGAAAATGCACGGACCCCCAACCTTTCCCTACCACCATGAATTGGGTGGGATCCCGCTTATTTCCCGCCCATCAACAATAGACGGGCCCCGGTCATTTCCCGACCTAAGACAATGGACGGGGGCATCCTTTTCCCACCATCAAGTGCTTGGGATTGGTCGATATTTCGCCTCTATGCCGGCAAGTCAGAGAACTACGGCGGCCCGGAAATGGCCCGACGATCAAACACCCCTTGTGACTGCACGCCGACCATCTACCATTTACTTCCCGTCTGGGTTCTGCCTATCCCCGATGCCGACCCGACCACTTGCAGTCTTGGTCGGCATTTGGCTTGCTGGGAATTTTCATGTTTTTAAGTGGCCACTCTTAGTGACCATAATTGAAAATGCAGTTTTAGTTGTGATCATAGGAATATCCACCATAAAAGTTTTTATTCAGTAGGCCTAGTTCAGCTTTTAGCTCTGGATTGGTTTTATTTGTGGGCCTACGTTAGAGCTAATAGTATGAGGTATATGCTAATAGCTGCCTTTTATTGTCTACTTTCACAACTAGAGCGCA